>JAWPHD010017659.1:0-43520 GCA_037043455.1 Cyrtodaria siliqua | reverse complement strand
TGGATTACAGGGTTAATATTTCAAATTTTGCGACTGTTCATCACTCCTTTAATGGTCACAAATTATGTTTAATGGTGACGCGTTAGAGGAGCCGTTTTAAACACGATCTGCGACCAGGAAGCGACTGATATACCGTCGCAAAAGTCAACATGTCAATACTGGTTAACCCGTTTCTACCACATTTCATTGCTCTTTATATTAGACTATGAAATGTTTAAACTGTTCAAATTCTTGATAAAAGTGTCATATTAATCCGAATTTGGAGTTAGTACCGTTTTTTCAGGTCTAACATGTGGATTCACCGTTGTTTTGAATCGGGCATATACTGCTTTCGTTAGAGATGCATAACTGTGCAATAATGACGTTCGTTGTAAATAAGTGATTATTATCAGGCTCAATAATTATGTTTATAAGGTAATTTAGAATAGATAATACATGTATATTTATGTCTGTCCCGTAGAACCCACGAACAGGAGCCTGATGTACCCACCTTTAAACATATATCGCAAGTATCACTGTTTGTTTATGTTAAGATATTTGCCTTAATTTATGTTCTGATTCTGTAAACACTAGTAGTTGCTGCAGTCGACGCTAAATATGTTATTTCAATGACTAAACTATTTAAATAACTCGAGTCTTACAAATAAAGCTAGAGGCATTATCCTCTTGTTTGAAGGCGCTTGTTTAAGGTGTTTTGCACATTAAATATTAATAACTTTTGAGAAGCGGTTGAAAAACAATGAATGTAGTACTGAAAGTGGTTCGAAGAAGCATTTGTATGCACAATTCTGCTCCATGAAACATTGGAAAAAAAAATTGTGGGAAAATAACAATCCAAAAAAGAGATTATCTGTGTTGGACAAACCTAAATCTAGGTATACTTGAAGAACTATCCCAAACTATTAAGACTAACCCAAATGTATTTGAGATTTGTTTTTATCCCGTTTTGGTGAATATATTGAGGCAATATCAAAGTTGTCCATGCAAATGCAGAACACTGGAACAAGCGCCTCAAACAACAGCAAATAATGCATACTTACTTAAACTGATAAATAGCATACAGTAACTATATATTCCCATACGGTAACCGTACATACTAATGTACGTAGTCAACTAGAAAAAAAGTAAAGTTTGGCATCATGCACGTTACGAGGGAAATGTAATATAGTGAATAAATAATTTATTTTTTTAGAAAAAACGAACAAATGTTCATTTAATAGTAATCTCAATGCATATAGAAGCGCCAAACGTTCATACTTGTAAGTCCTACGGACTCAGATTTCAAAAAGGTTGATATATACGTATTGTGTTCATCTGTGATTAACGTGGGACATTACAGATCAGGTGTGCCGTTACATATTATATACTAAACGACTTAAGAAATGCGGATCAAATCAACCATTATGTATGCAAATTGTATTCCTCCTGCAATTTATTTAAGTACATTGTGATTTGAATTATGGAAAGCTGACAAATAAGTTAAAAAAACATTTGGCATATGCAAATTAATTTTAAAAAATAAATAAAATAACAATACATCAGCCATATATAATATGCGTTTTTGGAGTCGTTCAGTATATAAAACCGCCGCTTTTAAATGCTACACATGCAATCGATGAAGATTGACGGCTATACGTACAAACTAGAAGAGCTGGGTATCCCGCTCGGCGAGCAAAACCGAACAGCGCCTAATCGTATGTGCCTAATGTTTAATGTGTGTTATTGTCACAACAATCACCTTGTTATCAGCTTGTAGTACACCATTTATTCTGACAGATGCTACTTTCAATGTAACGATTTACACCTGTGCAAATACAAAAGGAATATCAGCGACCATGCTACAATAGATGCGTAGACGTTTGCTGAATTGATACAGATGGTCCACACATCCGTTCTAATTCAGCTGTGTTGTTTACAAGTAAATTATTATTGAAATGTACGTAATGTAATGAAATGTGCATATTTATTATAGATGAACGCGACACATGTTTATATGTCATACATTTCTACTCAGTCATTCAGTTGCAGTTTCAGAATAAATAGTGTCCATATTTTAACGTTTCTGTATTGCTTGAGTAAACTGGTGTGTACGGTGTGTACATGTATGCGTACTTGCCATATGTATACACCGCTCATATGCTATGTTAGTGGGTATATATGTATACATATGTTGTTAAGCATGTCAAGCATGTTGCTAAACATTTTGTTTGATGTTTACTTAATACATGCATGAATGAATCTGTCCGGTAAGAGTGCTGTATTGTAAATAATTTCATGAACATAATAAAGTTGATGTTTTTCAGTATATTGTTTTTGTTAAATATGATCCATCAAAACAGATACATACTGACACACAACATTAAATAAGCCGTATATCTTAATGCAAAATGCATAACTGGTAATAACAATTCGAATCGTTTTATTGTTAAAATGAAATATACTGAACAAAAAAAGAAACGTTCGACTTGTTTTGCTTGTATATCTTAAAAAATGTTTTAATAAAACAATGTTTGATGTTTGTAAGCACACTTAAGTGAGTAATAAATATCCCATTAAACAGTTTCAAATTTGCCAAGCAATAATCTTTTATAGCTGATATGGAAATGTTAAAGGGAGGTAATTTGATGATTGTTGATAACCAAAAGCTGCCATCTACATAGTCTGTGTCATGTTGTTTTGTTTTTGTTTGGTTTTTGGGGGGGGGGGGGGGGGGGGGGGGGGGGATTTTATTGGTAAAAATCATGTAGAAAATATTGCTGGGACAAATTTTGGTAATTTTCGTAGATTTTATAAACTCATTTAGGTTGACAGAGAACTTGACAAATATATTTGACTAGGCAAATACTAGTCGGATCATATTTAGAGAATATTGATGATTTACAATATCATAGCACAAGCAATAACACGTTTAAATATGTATCAACAAGCTCCTTATTCGAATACAGTTGGATCAGAAACTATGCAAACTTACATTTGTCAAAGTCTTGAATTTCATTTCACACGAACGACACGCCATATACAGTTACAATGTTTTCTGTTCTAGTTTCGTTTCATGTAATTTGAGTTAACAATTGTAATCGCTGGCACGTTGACTGATCAAATTTAATTTCCCTAAAGACATCAAGACCGATTTCACTTTTATAAGTATAATTTATATTAACACAGCTGGTCATTGTTGGCCAAATAGGATGTACCTGGCAATGCTAGATAGATAGTAACAACAAACATTTTACAATGAATCTATTTAGCAATACATATCGACAATTTATGATCTTCAATTTCATTTAAGATTAGATATGCATATGGAAAACATACTTATGCGCTAGCTATAACAAAGCAACGCATATAAAGACATATGGATATGATCAAGGCAAGACGTATAAAGACATACGGGTAGACTACGGACGACATTGTATGCCTTAAACCACCATGTATATTGGTCAGTAGAGCATGCATTACATCGATACTTTAAATGGGTTAGACGATTTATTTAAAAAGTCTCTGAAAAACTTGAATAAAGCTAAAAGAATTATCAAAACGCCATGAAAAACAAAGGAAATATGACCTATTGAAAATGTGAAAAGAATATATATGGTTGCGGCCATTTTGGAAATATGACGACGTCATCTTGCCTTTTAACCATATATGTCGTATTTACAAAATACATTTTAAAGCAAGGACAATCACTGCAAATTGATTAGAAATAAGTATACAGATGTAAATGTATAAATGGTATGCTTATTTTTGATTTGCAGTGATTTTCTTTGCTTTAAAAGACAGTTTGTCAATATGCCATATATGCTAAAAAAGCGCGATGACGTCATCGTTCCAAGATGGCCGCCTCCTTTTATGTTTCCTTGCAAATTTTCCTTAAATCAGTAATTAGTGTACTGTACAATCTAAAATAAAAGGAAATTCGTTTTCCATGTGTGTTACAAACGGATCATGTTTTTTCATTAACTGGTGTTTTATGTGGCTTATGCCAACGCCCTTATTCTATATTTAACCTATGTGATGACATTCTCAGTTGTGACAAGACCACAGCGAATTGTCTTATTTTAACAATATCTAAGTAAGGTTTATACGTAAACTCATAGAACAGCGAATATGTGTTAGCCCTTGTCGATTCATGTATCCGTGTATTCCAATTTTGTATAAAAGTATCGGTTATTTTTTGTTTAAACACTGTTATGAAGGAATGTGCATGTCCTACACCTTGAAATATCCTAACGTCATTAAAACCCAACTGCTCTAGTAATATCTGTATACCTCAGATGACCAGTTTTGTTTATTTGGGTTATATGCAACATCATATTGCATATTACTTGAATGTATTTAGCATTTTCACATGTCAACATTTTAAACCAATATTTAATGATATCTGTCAATCTATACTGTCGCAAGGGTTTTCTACCTAACTCACCATAAACAAAATCATTTTGAAATGATTATCTACCCCCATTATAAACCAAACCTCGCAACGATATTGTAACACTGGTTTTATAAGTTTGTCAAACAGATTTAACATATGTTTCGTAAACTTGTATACATAGTTCTCTTATTTAAAATGTGCTTTTACTGCTTGCCTAGCCAATGTATCAACTGCTGTTGTAATAGAAACTCCAGACGTAAAAACAAATCCTAAATATACAAACTGACTATTATTTCAATAATATTGCCATCATATCTAAATGTACAATCTCTTGGTAGACTGTCGCCTTTTCTAAATACCATTATTTTTGTATGTGTGCTAACTTTTAATCTCCATTTACTACAATAATCAAACAATACATCTAAACCTTTCTGTAAACCTTCAAGGGTTTGTGAAAAAAGTACAATATCGTCGGCATATAACAGCAACAATAATTTAAAATCTCCAAGGGTAATACCTGGTACATCGTTGGTAATGAAATAAACTTCAATTTCATTCAAATGCATAGCAAATAAAAATGGTGATAGACATTCTCCCTGGCGAACTCCTAAATAATTTAAATTCTTCAAACTCATTCCTGTGTTTTACAATTGATTTAACCGATTGGTACATTGATTTGATACAATCCAACATCTTCCCCCGTATGCCTACTTTGTATTAATTTACACCACAGAATATCTCTAACTACATAGTCAAAAGCTTTAGTAAAATCAAAGAATGCAGTATATAGACGCTTATCCTGATTTATTACATGCTTTATTATACCAGGCAGAATAAAAATATTGTCAACGGTACCGATTTTAATCCTAAATCCCGACTTTGCTTCCACATATATATAGTTTTTACATATACATATAGTTTTCAGCCCATCTGGTTAGTCTATTTTTCAAAATTCTTATGAAGAACTTGCTAAATGTGCTTAAAAATGTAATAACTCTATAGATTTCTACGTCTTTAATGCTAGCCTTTTTAAGTATTGGAACAATGTGTTTACTGTCCATTAGGCGGAGAAATATCCTAAATTAAAAACAGCATTAAATAGTTTAAACTGATATGGTTAAATACTGTCGATTCCATAACAAAATAATTAATTGATAACCTTGTCAGGTCCTACACTTTTTCCAAGATTAAGTTGCTTACAAGCTTTAGCCATCTCAAGCAGAGATATTTCAATATTTAATTCTCCAAACATGACTTGAAGCTCACAATTTATATATCTCTTATTAAAGAATAAAACACCAGCATCAGGTTGAAACAATACTTCATTAGAATCATTAATGGCTTGATAATAGCGTGCAAACGTATCAAGATGCATTGTGTTTGATATTTTAGGGACATGAATACCCTTTAACACCTGCCAATACTCTTTTGCATTTTTAAAACGAGATTTTATAATCTAATGTAAATATGTAATATAAAATACATAAATGCAAATTAATCGGAATCCATTACGTGGTCCCGCCGTTTGTACTTTATCATGCTCATATTTATGTCTCCGAGTTGTACTTTTATATTTATATCTGTCATATGTCATGTTTACTCTATTTGTTTCGTTTTTATAAGATCGATATGTATTCAACTTACGATAAAACTGTTTTCGTTTTGTATCACATGTTTCACTTTCTTAAACAAAGGATTGCAAACCTCTGATATAATATTACAAAACTCGTCCAAACTTTTATCTAATATAGATATAAAAATCGAACTTTTATCTACGTCTTCTTTACTATGCACAGTTGTCAACTCATCTGTTATCAAATTAAGGTGCTCCTGTACATTAGACTGATTCAACATTTCTACATATTGCATATTTTTATCATTGTCCCATTTATATATATAATCTAATGTTTTATCTTGTATAGTCTCTACATGCTCGCTTTAAATTGTACTTGCATGTAATGAAAAACTAAAAGCAAAAGAAAAAATAGTTGCTTCCTTTACTTCAAAGCTATGAAACAAGTCAATAAGTTTTGCTCTACACAATACATAGGCAATCACACTACTACCTTTATTGTTAAAGCAGGTATATCTACCAACATATTTATCTTAATAACAAGACTTTTCCCATTTCATTAAAAACGCTATATTCTGAGTATCTAGCAGAAAACGTGTCAACTATATATTCATTCTGGAGTTAATCATCAATGTGTAAAGAGTAAAGAGTCAAATTCAACAAAATCATTTCGAGATGCTGTTCTTGTGTTTATGTCACAACAAATAATAAAATTACATTTTATGCATTGTTAAATTTTCAAATGAAGTCATACGATTTGTTATAATAGTAAACACTCCATGATCTTTAAATATTCCACGACTACTCCCGACAGGGATGTTATAACAAAGACATACAAACAAATCCACTAAACTGAACAGGGTTCCATTCATCTTAACCCATATAACTGCACTATCGCTAACTGTTTTAACAAAGGTTTCATCTTTTTCAGATATATAAACAATTAATCACCCCGAGTCCCTTTTTGTGTGTTTTACCTTTAACATGTTTAATTTTCTATTTAAAACAAAAGACACAAACCCATTGACGTCAATACTCGGGTGTCCGTTTGTCCATGTTTCAGTTAATAAAACAATATCATGCTTATGAAACAGTTATTTCTCTTGCCAGTCACTGTAGGAACTTTCTGGCGCTTAACATGCTTAAAAAAAGATCTGTGTTATTCGGTTCTTATTTATTTCTTAAACTGCAGTAGGAACGCCAGCCCTATGGCGTAGGAATATTTATCAAACAAGGTCACGTGATAAAATCGATAACAATATGACATTATCGGGAAAATTGTCACTGGTCAGATTTCTTCACCTCTTATTTATAAACTGTGATTATAACAAAACACAATCACAGATCGTTGTTAAAGTAATAATATTCACAAACTACATTGGTCGAACATAATTGGTGTACACTTCGTGTAATCCCATTAATAGTTAAAGGTATTTTTCAAAGGGATGAATTTAGGTTGTTTTAAGGTTTAAATTGCCAAAAATGCGCTTTTAAATCAAAATCGATTTATTTCGTCATTTTAGAAGCGAGAATAAAAACAAATGCATGTACGCGTAGATAAATCTTTCCTCTGTCCATATGCAAATTTTTAATGAAATCGGAGACAAGTACTTTTTTCCCCCAAAATTAACTAACATGACCAACGGACGCAAAGACGGCATAATGCATATACATTTACAGACGCGACCGGGTACACAAGAAATAAAATAATTCCATTATTTCAATACATATATTTCAAATGTATGTATCCATGCATTCCAGATTAAATTTCTGATCTATACATGCTTTTGGTTTATGCCGGAGTGCTGAGAATAGGTTTTAACAAACCAAATTGTAACGGTACGTCGGCAAAGGAAATGAGGATAGCGAAAATATATGTTGCAGTGCTAATTTTCTGAATCCGAAAAAAATGCAAAAAAAACATGTTTTAACAGCGAGAATGAATTTTTTTTCATGAAAGTGTTCATTTACATGTCTACTATTAAAACCCAAAATTTAAATTCAATCAGAAAAAAGTACTTTTTTTCCCCCCAAAATTAACAAAGTACACCGTGTTCGCTAAAATATGAACAATCGCCTTTCGAAGTTAATGTGCACGCGGGATATAAAACCATGAAATTGTGAAATCCTTTTTAAGAGATATATTGATTTCAACATTGTTCTGTATTTAATAAATAATTAGAGTAGAATGTTCACAGTTTTTCTCAAGGACACCATTACGGTAATATCCCTGCAACCCCGCACCTCATTCCACCCCCCATACCGTATTGATTAAGTTGTATATAGCTGCGAATGCGCAGTTTTAATCAAATTCGATTTATTTCATCATTTTAGAAGCGAGAAAAAAAAAAAAAAGCATGTACGCGTAAATGCACCTTTCCTCTGCAGATATGTAAAATATAAAAAAAATCGGAGGCAAGTACTTTTTCCCCCGAAAAATTAACGAAGTACACCGTAATCGTTTAAATACGCCGAATCGTTCCAAATCGATGTTCGCACGGAATAAAATTGTGGAATTATGAATTCATTTATAAAGATAAATTGATTTCAGCATTGTTCAGTAGTTGTTATATTATTGATGTAGTATGTTCACAGTGTTTATGAGAGCAACATTACGGTAGTATCCTTCCAACCCCGTGATCTTCTCCCCTCCAACCCGTACACACAATACGTTGTGTATTGCTGAAAATGCGCCTTTTATTCAAATCGATTTATTTCGTCATTTTAGAAACGAGCAAAATCATATAGATACATCTCTCCTCTGTATATATGTAGAATTTCAATAAACGGAGACAAGACCTTTAAGTAAAAGGACCGTCCGACCCAAAGACGGCAACATTCATATTCATTAAGGAAAGACGACCGGCTACAGAAACAATTAAATAATTTCGTTATGTAAACACATATATTTAAAATGTATGTGTCCATGTATTTTACACTAAATGTTTGATCTATACATGCTTTGGGTTTATGTCAGAGTGGCCAATTTATTTTAACAAACAATGTTGCAACGGTATATCGGAAAATGAAATCATGATGGCGGCAACATACGTTGCAGAGTTAATTTTCGAAATCAGAAAAAGCGATAAACTAATATAAGTTTAACAGGCAGAAAGAAGTATATTATTTTAACTGTTCGTTTACAACTGAGGAGGCGACTCGAGTTATAAAGAAAGCAAGATTGGCGTGTGTCCCTTTAACCAAGTAAATAAATGACTGACGAGTAACAGACATGCTACTGTCAGTAACAATCATGATTATGTGTAGACTCGAAGATTTCATAACATAAACGTGGACATGACATTGTGTCAATGGAGCACTTGCCAGATTTGTGGTGTTGTGAAACACTGTACGCGTGAATCCAAAAAGTGCGGGTCGCTTATATTTATAGGGCATATACTGAGTATAGTTATATATATATATTTATATATATTATTCTTTTATATTTATATGGTCCCAGAACGCAGTCATACTCACTACTTAGTACTATATTGAAAGTAAATACTGAATATACATGTGCGGTGCGTTACGATCTGTAGTATTTGAAAACAGACATATTAAACATTTCCCTGAACATAAACTATAATGATGATAAATACTATATTCATAGAATTATTTTTTCCTGAAAAAAAAATACATGTTTGTTTTCAGCAGTTGAAATCTAGTATATTCTGCGAATATTGCTACTTTGAAAATTTGAATCAAATAGCATGTTTTGTTTGTTTTAATATATATATTTTTTAATTTATGATTTAAAAAAAAATATGGATGATCGGAATATGTCTTACACACTGTTGAATCATGTAATTTAACAACAAGTGGTTTAGTTCACAGGCGACAGTATCGGTGAACAAAACCACTTGTTTTACCGGATTCAACATTGTGCAAGAAAATATTCATACATTATACCATTAATATTATAACGTGTGTTGTAACATATGCTTATCCTTGGATAGTGGATGTCTGCAGGGAACTTGACCTTTTACCTAAAAATCAAACGATCATCCTCTTTCCACTGTCCACCAATGAAGTTTCATGAAATTTGCTTTAGGTAAGAGGAAAAACTGTGTGGGCAATACTTTTCATTTTCCGGTCATGGTAACGGACCTTTCAACTACTGACTTCAAAATAAACTGGGATTATCATTTCACCAAAGGCAGTCAAAGTATGAAGTGTTATGTAATTAGCTTCAGAGAAAGTAATAAAGAGTTTGTACAAAGTTTCGTCAAAATCCAACAAGTAGCTCAGACAAGATTTGTGACGGACGAATGGAAGGCCAAATCACCTACCACTTTGTGGTGGAAGACATAATTATAAAGACAATATTTTAGTTCATATGTATACTTTATTAAGCAAATAATTGAGCGAACATAAACTTCAGCATTGACTCTGGCCAGTGGTGTACATGGAGTCTTCTTCCACATTCCACATGACGTGCAGACTGAAAGAAAAGACAGACATAGAATACAAAGTTAATATAAGTCGAGCAGAGTATTCAATTTGAATCAGGGGTTGCGAGGGGGAGCTAGGGCATGTTTAGGGGAATGGGACAGTTTAAAATTTAATTATACTTTAACGCCTCATCAATACATTGTTTAGGTTAGTTCGAGCCGCCCCAAAGAGAGGAGGAAATATACATAGGCATCCAGGAACCCTGCCCTATGCTTACTACCGATTAGATACCTATGGTTCTTTAACGTGCTTGGAGGACAGACTCCGATACACAGGACCACCCGGTTTACGTTCCCATTAGACGAACGAGGCTAGCAGGACACATCGAAGTAACCCAGTGGCGCCAGTAAGAATTGAATCCGTGTTCACTGGATTCAAAGCCGATATGCTATAAACGTCCCTTGACCAATACTGAGTAAATGGCACATCAAGTAAAGGGTCAATACATATTATATTGTGTATCATACGAGTATATGATTGAACTGACATGATTATAGAACAATTTCAATGTATTTTTCACTCAACAGTACAGCAAGAATCTAATATAACGAAAGTTAAATCTGACAGAGGGTGCAATGCTCTATAAGCCATTTTTACTAGAAGGGGAATAAAATACAAGTCTTGCCAAAAATCTAATTTTTTTTAAATTTTACACGTTTTGTTCATAGGATATTTTACTCTAATGACTTAGTAAGGTCATTTTACATGGGGAGAAAACATTAATATACAACTATTTATTTTCTCTCTCAAAACCTGGTGATGCCGCTAGTTTTAGAAATAAAACATGATTAAATAGGGCAGTTGAGAAGACACTTTTGTAGATGTGTGGTCTGTTCTGATGTGAAAATGTGTAACACAGACACAAGATTGGAAATTTGCTCTGTGTCCCTTTAATAAATTGGGGACCCATCACAATTAGTTGATGTTAAAGGGACACAATTCAATCTTGAAGTATTTATCAAGCTTTAACATTAGCATCTCCATTTGTTAACCTGGTAACATTTTAAATTTAAACCTGCTTGCATTAAAAGTTAAATAAAAGTGTTTCATTTTGTCTTCGTTATTCTATCAAATTCTTAACTATTGTATAGGTGCACTATTATCAACAGTAAGTAATGTGTAAAACAATTTCTTCTGAACTATTCTAATAAATAATATTAATGATGCACAAATGCAAACTATGCAGAAAAATTAACCGAACTCCAGAAGTTTTAAACAAATAAAGACTGCCTAGTGTCCTTTTAACACAACTTGTTTTCGCATGTATCCAGTACATGTAGTTTACACGAGCTCATATGAAAATCACGCTGCATTATCACTGACAACATTTTTTACTCTAACTTTGAACAGCACCGTGCAAACATAACACAAGTTGCATTTAAAGAACTACACAAATGCAAACCGTTTTTAAAAAGGCTCTTACCTCCATATGATCCAATGGCATGTAATACGGCTTGACATTCTGAAGTCGTCAGTATCAATTCACTTATAGCTGCTCAAGGGCACGATTCACATTTGAGGTCTCTATGAAAACAACATCAATCCAATGCCAATGATCAAACAGACATAGTGTATCCTTTGTTATACATAATGTAACATATTTAAAAAAGAAAAGATCACATAACTAAATTGAATAAAGCATGAATACTACTTGTGCTCAATAACACGGTTAATGTAATAAAAACATCTCTCATCATTCATTATACATGTAAAATATAATGTAGCCAACTGGAGATCCATTAAAAACATTGTTCCACTTTTACAGCATAGTTCCAGCCCATGGAATAGTCATTTCTTTTGAGACACACTGGAGGCAAGCGTAGTAGCTCCATCTCCTTAAAGTCTTTTAAGTGAAATGTACTTTCTCGAAATTGCGTTGTTTTTTTCGCAACAGAAAGTATGTAGTAAATGTAAATAAATTTAAATTCACTTCCTTGCCTCAAAACTTTACTGTATATAAATATGAATCTGACCGATTTCAGTCAAATGTCTATGGCAGGTTACATTGTTTCAATGGTAGTTGTATCGGGTTATGTATTCAAGAATGTGCGAGCAAATGGGGATAACATAACGATATAGAGACAACGCTAACAATTTACATTCATGCATCTGAGGAGTGGGGGTGGAGGGGGTTTCTAGTTTTCTTACCCCCTCATTGTCTTCGGTATGCAAGCTCCATCTACCCCCACACCCCCATCTACCGTACTTGGATGGGGGCGGGGTGCGGGGGACATTGATAGCATATCTACTAGCAATTGTTTTATTCCACGAAACGAAACGTTCTACAGTTTACAGTACATCCAGTTACTGGAAAGATCGGAGTACACGAAAAACACTTATAGTGATTATGAACTTACTATTATACAGTATACACCACTTTTTAGGCACTGTATTTGGCCAATGTCTACATATGCATGATCTAAACGTGGTGTGTACTGTTTTTTAACAAACACATTTTAATGACAAAACAAATACCTTGATCATGGACCTCCAGCAGCAGACAGTAATCCCAAATCCAACTTGCAACAACATGTCAATTTCACGTGTCAAGTTATGTCACTGTGACCTGTCAGTCACCAACACTGCATCGTGTTGACACATAATGGGACGTTATTTCGTCCGGTAAGGTATTAGATTTTACCTAATCTACGGTATGAAACACTGTTCGCGTGTTGTTAGACTCCATAGGTACCCGTAGTGCTCGCCGACGTAGCGCGCCCAAAATAGTCCGTAAAATACAAAGAAATAGTTCATGTTCGCGGAGTTAAAATGCGAACAGAACTGATATGTTATAGGTCCGTGGCGTTCCTACTGCTGTGCAAATACTTTCTCTTTTGTTGTTGCAGGTGGCAAGAATGGGACAAGTTCATGATTTCATACTGATTTGGATATGCCTGAATGATTCTGCACCCAGATCTGAGAATCTAATACAGGGTAGTGAGACACTTTAAAACGAAAGTGAAATGGACATATTCAAGAGGGTCTCTTCAAACTATTGATATTGAAAAAGCAAATTGTTCCCCCGTGTTTTTTGCTGTATAGTTCGAGCAACAGACATCAAATTTCACAAAGAAAATATTTTTAAGAAAATTCAGGAAGTTCTACAGTGGTCCAGAGGGGTCCTGGTACTTGAAGTACTAGCGCATTTGTTTCGTACCTGTTTTTCATTGGCTGCTATAAGTTTGCGTACTAGTGACCTAGATCTACCCTCTACGCGGTGTCGTATTACAGATGTTGACTCTGATCTTTGACGTAATGGTTGCATACTATTGTATTCTCCTGTGTCTGTACTTGTTGTCCCGTTTGTATTTGTTGCACTATCGAGTGACATTGTATTACAGTTGTTCCTGTACCCTTGGGTATTCATTGTGTGTATTATTGTTCATGCCGGTGTAAGGAAAATATTCGACCCCCATAAAATAATGACCACTGTCATTTTGCTATGTATTAAATGATACCCAGTCAAAATTTTATGTAATAGAATGACACCCCGGTCATAATTTGTTCTGTCGTGAAATGACTCTTTCGAAAAAGCCAGTAATATTACACCCACATCACACTTAACAATATGACCCCTGTAAAGTATTGACTCCTAGAAAATTTGAACTGCTTTACTTAAAAAAAAGCCAACTTTTAGGTTGCATACAGTTTAAATATGAGTTGTTCAAGGAAGGAACTTTTCGCGGTTTGCTATATCCCAGGGGTAGACATGTCGATACTGGAGTCATTCGTTCTGCATTATCTTGACCATTCACGCTAAACCGAGAATTCGTATTGAACATAGGAAAACATGAATGAATGCTGTGCCGGCATGTCTAACCCTGAGGTTTCGTTACACCCCAATTAGTTATAGACAACTTTTACTTTTATTGTTTATCCCCCGAGGAAGTCGGAGGGATATAGTTTTGGCGTTTTCCGTACATTCTCCGTCCGTCCTTTGGTCCTTACAATTTTTTGTGTCCGCTGTATGTCACATGCATGGGCGGATTTTAAAATAAACTGGCACATATATTCATCCCATCAAGATAATATGCAGAGTCCAAAACCCGGATCTGTATCATCAAGGTCAAAAAAGTCAGAATACAGGTCATATACTTTTTAGATGCATATAATAATGTCCATTTTTGTACGCACCATAACGTATTTATGCATGGAGGGATTTTGAAATAAATTTGCACAAATACCCATCTAATCGCAACGACGTGCAAAACACAGTACCCACGTCTGTATCTTCAAGGTCATAAGGTCATATAATTTGCAATATATATATTTTTATATGTGCTTTTAATGACTTAAAGGTAATTTGTGTTCTCTCTCCATAACGCTCATGTTTGTTTGTAAGGAATTGACACAAAAAAACAAATACTCAACCCACGAAGACAATGCATGTAGACCTTCCTAAAAACTTTTTATTTACTTTTATTATTTTATTAATTTATTATTCCCAACGAATAGGGATACAGCCTTGTCGTTGTCCGTCCGTTTCATGGCGTTCGTCCGTCCGTTACAATTTCCGTGTGCGCTGAATAACTCTCAAACGCATGGAGAGATTTTGAAATAAATCGGCACATATAATGAACTCATCAATAATTACTGATAAAGGTGATCCTTTGGGAGCAACAAACACAATTAAGAGAATAATGCAGCAGACTCGGTTTTATGGAGTCTGTTCATGAGAAGTAATGAAAGAAGCAACACCTCTCACGCCCCAAGCACCGGCTTAAGCGGTATTCTACGTCAAAGCCACCTTTATTGGGCTCGTTGGTCCCAAAGGACCAGCAAAAATAACACTTCTGATTCGTAGCAAGGGGAGACTTTTTACAGCACTAAACGAACGCTAGTGTGAATGTTAATAAATATTGATAAAGGTGATCCTTTGGGAGCAACAAACACAATTAAGAGAATAAAGCAGCAATAAAGACGACTTGCAGAACCCAACACCTGAGCTTTTTTGTCTGTATTTCTGAGTTTAATTTCCGTCCATGCTTCTACCCAAAAGACAATTAACACTTCGTCGGGAAATATCAATTCAGCGAATTTCTTGTTGTGTTTGGTTTTAACGCCATTTATCAAACATTTGTTCAGTCATTTTCGGTCAGTTATCTTAACCGTGGCTTTTGTTACCAGTACTAACCAACTTTCTGAAAGTAACTGGACATTTTTTCACTTGATATTTTATTAATATTTGACGTAAGTGTGCCATTGAGGATCACTTGGAACCTTATAAATGAATAGGAAATAATGAATATTTCTTATGGAAGAAACAGAATACAATGTTCGTCTAGTATTATCATGTGTATTGTTATAAGAAAATCTTGTTAATATAAGAAACTGTATATATGGTATGCAGAATTATTGTTCAACAGTGCTTTACAACTTAATACTCTAAACCGGTTTTCGGAAACACAAACGTAATACACTTGTAAAAAATAAAATAAAAAGAATCTAAACTATTAATGCACCTCTAAAGGCGCACACCAAACGAAGGCTTTAAGGACTCACACCACTATTATCTCCCTTGAATACTCCTGCCCTACAGATGAAGGAGGTAGATAAAAAAACAAGTTCGCTTTTCTACATTTTACAGGATACATTGATTTATCTTTACCAGGTTCTAAATCTACAGCATTTTAGGAAGAGATCCCAGAAAAATGCATGTCGATATAAGATTTCTAGCTAATTCTGCCTCATTTTACACATCATGGGTCTAATCTCCACGGGGTTGTATTTTTGTCTAAATTTTGATAGATGTCAGGCAAACATGAAATTAAAAAAAGTTCAATCTGGTAAATATTCGTTAAAAGTTAATAGCATGCAGATATTGGATCAATGAAGAATTTAAGCATAAATACATGTTGCAAAATCTTTTTTATCTCTATGCCACGAACAAAAACATTACAATGGGACCCTATGGAAAATTAATTGTGGTGTGAGACGTTAAGAAAGAGCTGCAGAATGGGTATCTTTATTCGTTATTCTTAAGGCATTGCGCTTTAGAGCTGCAGAATGACATTTTCATCCGTCATCTCTAAGGTATTGCGCTTTAGAGCTGCAGAACTAGTATCTTTCATCCTTTAATGCTAAGGCATTGCGCTTTAGAGCTGCAGAACAGGTATCTTTCATCATTCATCTCTAATGCCTTGCAATTTAGAGCTTCAGAATGGGAATTTCCATCATTCTTCTCTAAGCGCTTGCCCTTTAGAGCTGCAGAACGGGTACCTTACATCCTTCACCTCTAAGCATGGTTTGTGTATCTGTGAACGTTTCAGACATGTTAGGACACCGTTAACACGGTTATTCAGTTACTTCAAGTTATCTTCATATTGCAGGAATTAGCAGAAATATTACTTGATACCATGTTTAACTAAAAATTAACTATATTTTCAAAACCTATACAGGTATAAGCATAATTTTAGCTTTATTTTACAGCTATTGGATTGTAAAACAAACACACATATCAATAAAGACAGACTACTTTGAAAAAATGTCAAAATTAAAGCTAGAGACTGTTACTTTTCCTGGAAAAACAAAATGTTGACGGGTAACCCTTAGTTTGAGTTTATTATTTTCAGCATTTTTCTCAATAATCATTTCTTAAAGATCATTTGTATGCTATATTCAGATGTAGAGATGCCTTTTCATGTATATTTGAAAGTTTCAGACATAGCTGAGCACAGATGACCAGGAAAATGCAAAATCCTTATCACTACTGTAGATTTTCAAAATATTAAAGGTGCTCGGCCTGAATTTCGACCAATACCCTAGGTCACTAAAACTTGAATAATTTGAAAAGCAATAAACATGGAATCAAACTTTTAGCACTTTTCAGCGTGTAATTGATTTGTATACATGTTCAATTATTATTGAGGTGATCATTAGAAAAACAAATGACCTTAAGGACTCACACCACTATTATCGCCCTTGAATACTCCTGACCTACAGATGAAGGAGGTAGATAAAAAAAACAAGTTCGCTTTTCTACATTTTACAGGATACATTGATTTATCTTTACCAGGTTCTAAATCTACAGCATTTTAGGAAGAGATCCCAGAAAAATGCATGTTGATATAAGATTTCTAGCTACTTCTGCCTCATTTTACACATCATGGGTCTAATCTCCACGGGGTTGTATTTTTGTCTAAATTTTGATAGATGTCAGGCAAACATGAAATTAAAAAAAGTTCAATCTGGTAAATATTCGTTAAAAGTTAATAGCATGCAGATATTGGATCAATGAATAATTTAAGCATAAATACATGTTGCAAAATCTTTTTCATCTCTATGCCACGAACAAAAACATTACAATGGGACCTATGGAAAATTAATTGTGGTGTGAGACGATAAGATACCACAAAACTGCGTCTTTCTCGCTAAAACTATGCATATTTCTGATAAGAACAAATTGTCACAGCAGGACTCCCGCTGGGGTGCAGGATCTGTTATTGATAAGAAACGGCTACTAATATACGTTATATCATTGGCGGAGACTGTTTTTTTTCGTCGTTCGATGTATACATGTACATGATTACTGTTGAACAATAATTTTACTTTTTATCTATTGTCTTTCTTGGTCCAGTGTTTTCAACGTTTCTTTCGTTTGATGTATGATTTTCTCAAATATATATATATATATAGATGGGGAAAAAACATTGATACAGTGCTACAGTTTATAAAAACCCAAGCGCTTTCGGCTAACGCCTTCATCAGGATACACAAACACGAAAATAACAAATACGAACAAAAAAACAATAAAATACACGGTAGTTTAAATAAAACTCTTTAAAACACAACTTATCGTTTGGCAGTGTTGCAGAAACTGGTTACTTTGAATAGACACTCTGAAGCCAAATGTGATACTAATAAAAGAAAATATCTGGTTGGATGAGGGTAAAACTGTACCCTGACTTTAGTTATGAAGAGAGAATAAAAATGTGAAAAAGAAAACACAAACCCTACCTTAAAACCTAAAACCTAAAATCGATACTGCAGGATAAAGTATAAAGCAACTCCAAAGCTAATAAAAAACAATGAATAAGGCTGATCAAGGGAAGTAACAAAAGTACTAATAATAGAACATTGCTGGTTGGTTGAAAGTAAAATTGTACGCTGACATTTATGAAAAGTTATGAAGAAAGAGTATGTGAGTAAATAACCCTACATCTATACCTAAGACAAAGAATCGATACTGCAGGATATAGTAAAAACAACTCCAAAGTTAATTGAAACTATGAATAATGCTACAATAATATATAAATGGAGAAAATTGGATCAAGGGAAGTAATAAAAACCGGAGTATGTGTGTTTACATTTATATATTCTGTAAGATGTATCTAGTCAAATTCCACTATATCGCATCACAGAAAAAAAAGAAATCCGGGAGAAGCATGTCCCAAGAATCCCTCTATAAAATATTGGCCTAAGTGTGTGTGTTTTTTAGTCGAAATAGTTTTGGGTTCAATAGTGTGTCTCGTTATCGTTTATAAGACTCATCTTCGGAATGTAGCGGTGTGTAACAAAAGTTCTGAGATTGGTCCCGTCAGAACTACAGGTGCTAGTAAACTTTAGGGGTACTGCAAGCGAATCTCCCATCTGCTTATCAATTACCATGTTTTACCGTGCGATTACACTTGACATGCAAATATGTTTCTAGAGGAGTCGGGCGCATGCTCACCGTCGAAATATTTGCTTCAAAGGTATTTGGATTCATCTATGCAACAGGAATCTAAGACTGTTTTGCGTAACATTTTCGGACTGTTCTCTAAAAGGTGAAAACGTTTTCGTTTAATGTCCATGTTGAATAAATGACGGTCGTTTTGGTCGAAATTCATGGTGCGTCAAAGTTCTTATTTTCATTTGGTTTAACACCATTTTTCGATAATTTTTCAGTTATATATGGCGGTCAGTTATTCTAACCGTGTTCCTGGCTTCTGTTACACTATCAACATTTTCAGATCATATCACCACGAAAGTTGTGCCCCGATCGTGATGTAATAGTATGGATATATACAGCATGCAAGGCCACCGTGATACAGGTGTATTCATAACTCTAATGTATATTGCGGGTCATAAGGTTAACATCAAAACGAGACAGAAAGACTGTCTGCCTAGCAGGTATATTCAGTTTAGTTCTAGACGTCAAAATAACAAGATGTAGAACCTGGGAATGATTGTATATATAAAATGTATACTAGTTTTAAAAGCGTCTCGGTCTTTAATAACAATAAGACGTATAGTATGACAGTGGATCGAATCAGGACCCGGGCAGGTATTTTGAGTCAATACGTTTCTATTCACATGTTGAATACAACTATCTAAACTCGTTTGATTGCTAAGGGTGAGTGCTTTTTAAAATGCATACTTTTGTAAAATCAGACAAAAATGAGATATATGGTCCTGTAGAAAGCACAGCGTCCAAAGGCAATGGCATCGTATGTGAAAAAGACAAAATACAAGAGAAAGGGTGGTGAAGACAGGGTTATCGACTTGGAACGGTCAGTAGGCAATAAGTATTACAGGTTAGCTTAAACCATAAAAGAAATATTGGAAGTAAAAAGATATTTTGTGGGAATGTTCTGCCAGCCCTAACCTAAAGAATCTTTAAAGGTAAAATATAAACTGTATAATACATGTTGTAATTTTCGTCAACACGAGTGCAAAAAGTCATCAAAATGGACCATTTAAAGGTAAATATTACATCCCGCAGAGCCTCTCAAAACAGCTCAGTTTGGGTGCAGGCGATCCCCTTCCAACGGAATACATTCTCTGTTCGGCAACAACGGCACCCATAAGTTGTAACGAAATAATTGGCCGTATCAATCTCAAATTCGTGAATAAAACTCTGTAAAAAACACATACCAAACAGAAAACATGGGATAATTCTACTACTATTCTAACGTAATAAATTGACCCCACCCTAGAGGTAATTCTACTACAATGTTATCATAATAAATTGACCCCTTTCAGGCGTCAACAGTCTACGGATGGAGTCAACATTTTACAGAAGGGGGTCATTTTACTACATAGCCTCCTTCGGATAATTCCTGGCAATTCGGAAATGTGTACCCTTCAATGTATAAGCTTTTCCAAGTATATAATCAGTGTCATCATAGTCCTTAAATCGCACTAGTATAGGCCGGTTCTGATCGTTTATACCTATGGACTGTGTGCTGGACTGTGTGCTGAACTGTGTGCGAGAAATTGTCCCCGGGCGATGCACTCGATCGATTCCGTACATTGACTGATTAATACACATTTCATCTTCCAGAAAATTTATCAAAATATGGCCGCAATTTGTATTAGATCTCTCGCTTATATCCCAGAATATCAAGTTGTTTCGTCTACTGTGTGATTGAATATCAATCGATTTTATAGGCAAGCATTCTAATATTTGTTCATGAATATCAATATACTTTTCGGCTTTTTCGTTTATTTATACACATCGGCAATGCTTGCAGTCAAATGTTACACATCAATGTTATGCTCATCCCATTTGTTTTCTACAGAACTCAGTTTTTCAAACAAAACGGACAGTTTATCATAAGTACTACCTGTATTTCCTCGTTTTCGTTTTGGATGTCTATAAACCACCTACCCCTCCCATCGCTCATATTATAGCGGTTGTCCACTTGCACGTTATATGTCACATTTGCCAGAATTTTAGCTTCTAAATCACTCATTATTGTGTCAGTACTGTCTAAATCACCACAACCACTGGCCATTCAAAAAAAAATCATTTCATGTTTAAATATCCAATTTTATCGATGAATTATCGGAGCAAACAATTTGCCACTCCCACTATTTACTGCCGTTTAGACCATATATCATATATCCTTTATTTTTCATGGCATTATGGTAATTCTTTCAGCTTTTTTTCAACCTTGTTTAAAAATAATACTTCATCCCCTTTAAGGACATTTTCTACAGGTGCTTATGCTCATCGTTTCCGAGCATACCTATATACGATCGACTATGTTCACACACACACACCATACGTTTTCAATTAGTTGTATTTTTTGTTCACTAGTTTTCTTTTAAAATTAACTTTAAACATTGAATATTACGAACTTGATGACTGTTTACTATGTTTACACATATAGAATTCGTTTAGATAAATAAAAGGTTGTAGAACTTAACAATTGCTTTTGTTCTCAAAAACAAGTGTATTGACATAAAATAAAAAATATTTCGATTTCTTGCAGTACACAGTATTTGCTAACAAAACAGAAGTTTTAAAAAAAAAATCTATTCATAAGAAATTCATGTTGGGAGAGCTCATTCGGGATGTAATATTCCCTTTTATTTACCATGTTTACGCATACATCACGCTTATTTAGATATACATATTATACTAGGATCATATATATGTATCTTGAGAATGAATCAAATCAATGTAATTCGATTTGAGTTTTTTTATTAAATATGGGTCGCATATTTATCTAATTATATAAGATATCTCAGAAATCAAGTTGGTGACCTATTATTTTTGAAAGCTGAAATATGCTAAGATAGACAATTCTAGCAATGTACCAACTCTTAAAAAACGATAAAATCATCGGAAAGAATATGAAATAACTGTAAGCAATGTCTTTATTAGCGAAAAAAGATCTACAGTTTGTAATTGTTTGAGGGCACTGGTCTTCTCCCACCTCGGAACTAAGTGCATTTAAAAGTAAGAAAATATATACATACAGATACAATACCTCCACATAACCGAGCATTGAATTTCGTAAGACTTGGAAATACCTTTTATAGACAAATTGTTGGTATCCTTGTGTGTACGTATTGTGTCATTCTTGTCACAGATTTGTTATTTGTAATGTAATCAATGGTCTGTTGTCCGTCGTCCGTCGTTTGTATTTAACTTGTTGATTTCAACACTCTAGCACCTTCATTTTGCGTTCGATCTTTACCAAACTTGGCCAGATTCATATTATTAAGGAAAGCTTGAAGGAGTTGCCTTGTCAACATTCTAGCACATTCATTTTGCGTCTGATCTTTATCAAATATAGATATAAAAGTCGAACAGAAAAAGCAACATTCAAGGACGACAGTCAACCACAAACACAAACAGAAAGAAAGAAACAATTTAAAGATGAATAAAAGGCCAAATAAGACATCACAAACAAAAAAGGGTTGACAATAGGGCTACCGCCTTGGAACGGTCAGTGGGAAAAAAAGGCCACTGGGGGTTTAAACCAGGTTCTAGGGTGCACCAAACCTTACACTTACCCTACCGTCAACCCAATAAAACGGGACAGTGTAAATAAAGAAATCCCCGCCATGAACTATTCTCCAACCAACAAATAATAGGCCATATAAGTAAAACACAAAGATGCTCGTTTATATATAAATACAAAAAAACACAATAGCCTAGAAAGCCACAAAGAAGGTACTCATGGATTTGTCAGAGGCCAGAGCAACAAGAGAATAAACCGTTGAGGGCATCACAAGACAAGGCTGCAGACAAACATCAAACGTCATTGTTCTTTCGGACTTTATGTAGACGTCATCACAGGGTCCACAGCCTGTCCGGTCATCGCACAGTTAAAACGGAAACCATAGTGGCGAACTGTAATTTGCAAAATGATAGGGTCATAAACTCTTTTGATACACCTTTTAACAAAGTTAACAAAGATAGTATGAAAATGATCAAGACCAAGGATCTTACGAAGTGTGTAAATCACGTCACCATAAAAGTCAGGTTGTGATAGTCCTTGTCGCAAAAGAGTTCTTAAATTGGTCATGTTTCTAATTTCAATGAACATGATGAAAGCTTGGACTAGTTAAAAAAAACATTAGTATCTGACAATAAACTGTTAGAGTTATAGTCCTTGATTAATGAAAAACGCCATATTTTTCTTTCCTTGTCGAATCTTTATCAATCTATACGAAATTGTTAATTTCAATAAAAGCTTAGAGAAGTACGAACTCTAGCCAGATCTGTTTTTAGTTAAATATTTTCCAGCAGGTTGTTAATATTAATGAAACCTCAAAGTAGTTCGGAAAACAGCTAGATCCGATTAGTAATTCCGGAGTTTTGGCCTTTGAATTATTGCAAAATCGTATATTTTGCTTTGTTAAATCTGTAGCTACTTCATTTTTCATCTGATCTTCACCAAATATGTTCAGACTGATTATATCAATTAGAACTCACACATGTTTAACATTCCTCCCCGTACCACCACGTCTCCCTACCACAACCATATTTGTTTTATTATTATTTTATTTTATTTTATGCAGTTATCTTCGTCACAGAAGAAGGTGGGACAAATTCAAAAACGTCCTATGTCTGGCATACTAGATACAGCAGAATTGTGGTCCTTGATAAATAAATGTTGCTCTTGCTCGCCATTGTCATGTGAGGAAGTCATCCAGTGGACCACTATGATTGGTTGAATTACGCTCAGTGGTTAAAGAGGAGATGCGTAACGGACAGATGAGCAGACGGACAAACGGAGGCGATTTTATTATCCGCTTAATTTTTTAAAACGTGGGGATAATGACACATCCCGTTAAATGGATGACATTTTGAACATTGACAACCATTTTTTGTCTACTGTGTTAACACTATCTATCGAAAAGAACTACAACTCAGCAAAGCCATTATCTGTGATACTGTCGCTTACTTTCTCGATTTACATAATCTACGGCAACAGAGATGATCTCAATTTTAAGAAAATTATATTGTTAATTATCCCCACTAAGATGTTGCCCTAGCAACTTGAGCTTGTATTCGAGTTGAGGACTTTATTTGTTTGACGTTTGATGTAAATCTGTTTTGTCGTACCCTTAATGTTTTGTTCTCTTGTCACTCTGACTTCTACAAAATCATTGAGTACTGTGTAGCGGCTTTCCGTGGTTTTGTTTTATATGCATGATCAGTTATGTGTTATACTTATATTAACTATTAATGATCTCTTGTTTGTTAGAGAATATACCCTGTGGATACTCTCGTTTAACTGGGATGACAATAGAGTAAAAGTTAGTTTTGGTGCACCTAGAATCTGGTTTAAACCCCAGTGTCCTTTATGCCACTGACCGGTTCAAGGCGGAAGCCCTATTGACAACCCGTTTATGTTTGTGATTCCAATGGTCTTGTTTCTTATTATCATTGTAATTGTTGTTTGTCAAAATGCGTATTTTTGGTTTACTGTGTTCGGTGAAAGCCACGTTTCTTGTTCGACCTGTGTACCTAAGTAGTTGTTTCTCATTTCAAATTGTGGTATTTAAAATACGGCTGATATGTTTAGTGGTTAGGGTTAGGGTTTAGTTCAAATCATTGTTTGCGTGCTTTTAAAATGGCCGAATCAGCAGGGATGTTTTGTTTATTCATATGTGAATATCGAAGTACATAATTATATCCATATACGCAGTAATTATTAGTTGTTACTGTGGTGACGCAATAATAGCATATACATACGAGCAAATAACACAATAGTTATCTACCTTTGTAGACATAGGTATGCTTTATATTGTGACAGCTTTTAATTATTGAATATTGAAAATATAACATTTTACCACAAAGATGTCCACGTATTTCTGGATCTTCCCTCGAACATATTTAGTGTGCATAGTTTTGAAATAACTATCAGCTCTCTAAATAAAATCGGATTTACCATCTCTTATATTTAAAAGATATGTTGTTTGAGGGACACTATTTTCGTGGATAGGATTTGAAGAAACTAAGACACCATATAACGGTAAAGCTACCCTACACAATCATTTATCAAAACTCTATCCTGGTGTTCAGGTCATATAATAAAATATCTAAGACTTTTAAAAGCATGTGTTAATTCATGGGTTATTAAAAGACCCGTGATTGAATATTCGAAAAATCAATTATGAGTTGGTAACTCTTAATTCGACACTTCAGTTTTGAGGTTTAGTCTGGCTGGTTAAATCCGTTTATATTATATCTGTAGAGTTTGGATTTTCAAAATATTAAGATATATAATTATATACCTCGTCGTCAGTAGGTTTAGAAACGGTGCACATATGTTGTACAATTTGGCCGTTGTATGAATGAATGAAATGAATGAAAGTCTTTATTTACAGAGGGTAACCCAATTAGTATAAACTAATCTTCATTGGGGCCCTCTAAAGCAATATTTACATACATACAAATACATAATTATATAGCAATATAACAATCAGCATAACAAATTCAAAGTTAGCATTATTCATAAACATGATCAACATGATAACAATGTTACACAACAACATCATACATACATATGGCGGCAGAGGTTTAACTTACAGACTTACATATGGCCATATTTACAATTTTAGCTTTATGACTGTTGATTCGAATTTATCCACTTAGTATAATTTACTGTGAAACTTTTAATACTTTCGCTCTGTCTTATTTCATTTGGAATGTTATTCCTAACTTTTACCCCAGAGTAAGACATACTCCCTTTAAAAAGTTCTATATTTGGTTTGGGTATTAAAAAATCCGATTTATTTGAAGAACGTAAATGATTTGGACGCCTGACATTGTAATTGAACATATTTTGAATATATGACGGGACTGCATTTTGCGATACCCTGTACATAAATTTGGCTTTATGAAGTGAAACCCTCTGTTCAATATTAAGAGAATTAATTATATTTAAAGCCTCGCTTAAAGTGGTATATTGTTCACCTAGAATGATACGACATGCTCTTCGTTGTAATCGCACTAAAACCTGGATATTTGATTGCTTTGTACTACCCCAAATGATACTACAATAGTCAAGATGTGGTTGGACATAGGCTTTGTAAAACATTATTCTATAATTAACAGGAATAAATACTTTAATTCTTGATAATAGCCACAAATTACTAGATATTTTCTTCCTAAGAAATTTTATATGCGTATCCCATTTAAGGTTTTCATTTATATATATGCCAAGAATTTTATCACCTGTTGTGATTTCCAGATTTAAGTCTTTATATTTCAAATTTAGAGGTTGATTAACTAATCTTGTCCGTTTCTGGGGTGTCGTTATCAATATTACTTTTGTTTTTGAAGCATTTAATACCATACCATTGTTTAGACACCATGTACTGACGTTATTCAAAGCAGCTTGTAAATTCCTTTCAACTTCTAATTTAGATTTATTTATGTCATATATTGTAGTATCATCTGCATACATATCAACGTTTGAAACATTATCCTGTACATACATAGGCAAGTCATTTATGAATAAAATAAATAAAAGAGGCCCTAGAATAGACCCTTGCGGGACCCCGCATGTCGTAATTTGCTTATCAGAGAGAACACCGTTTAAGTTCACCGCTTGAGTTCTATTTGTAAGATAAGACTTGAACCATTTAATAGTATTATCTCCACATTTGTAAATTTGTATTTTTTTTAATAGTATTTCGTGGGAACATAAATCGAATGCTTTAGAAAAATCTAACATAACAACGCCTACAAATTCTCCATCATTTAAAGCTGTTAACCATTTATCTATCATACATACTAATGCTGTTTCGCAGCTATGTTGTTTTCTAAACCCACTTTGGGATTTACATAATAATTTATAATGATTAAGGTAATTAACAAATGAATCATGCACATGTTTTTCAATCAATTTTGAAAGAGTAGGTAAAATTGATATTGGCCTATAGTTATTTACATCATTTGATGAACCTTTTTTAAATAAAGGATTAACTTTTGCGCATTTCCATTCATCTGGGAAAACACCTTGTTTTATACTACAATTTATAACATACGTAAGACTATTTGATATAACATCGGCTGATAATTTTAAAAGTTTTGGCCCTATTTGGTCATGTCCTGTAGCTTTGGATACATCTAAATTATTTAACATTTTACGCGTTTGGGATTCCGTAATCAGAGGAATGTGAAAATACATATGATCAGGAACTTTTGTTTTTACAAAATCATTTACTTTATCAAAATTTGAAGTTGGAATAGGTTCTTTTAAGTTAGCGGCTACGTTTACAAAAAAGTTATTAAAAGTATTTGCAATATCTTGGTTATCAGTAATATCTATTCCATCTTTATGAATGCTTTTTATTAAATTACAGTTGTTTGTCTTTTTTGTAGACGCACCATGTTCTTTAAATATTTTCCAAACTGTTTTAGGGTCTGATTTTCCTTCCTCAATTTTTCTTTCATAAGATTCTTTTTTAGAATTATCTATCAATGTACAAACTTTATTTCTTGAAACTCTGTAGTTATCCATATCATTTTTAGCCTTAAATTTATCACGTTCTTTAATTTCATCTAAAATATCAGGTGTAAACCAATCTGGTTGTTTTATGTGTTTAACTCTGTGAATTCTAATTGGGACGTGATTATCTACAACACTTGAAAAATTAGACACCCAAGTGTGAAGTACTTCATTAGTATCAGTGTTGTTTAGATTACCCCAGGGGATGCTGATAAGATCTGATAAAAATGACTCCTCTGAAAATGACCTAAATGATCTGTATTTTATAAAATTATGTGAATTGATTTTTTCTTTATAATTTAACTTTCTTGTACATAGGATCGGATAATGATCGCTAATTCCTATTTTGGGCACGCTTACATTACATATATTTTGATCACAATTAGTATAAATGTGGTCTATTAAAGTTTTTGAAGTTGAACATTCACGCGTCGGCTGCTTAATTAACTGTTTTAATCCTAGTGATAAAATATAGCTAGACCATTCATCATTTATTTTGGAATTTAATAAATCTCGATTTATATCGCCTAAAATTAATATTTCTTTTTCTTCAAGTTGAACCTTTTCTATATGAGTGTCAAATATTTCTTTCCATGCAACTTTAGATTCTGGATGCCTGTAAAGTGAACCAATTAAAAAAGATTTACATTTAGTTGGCATAATTTCTAACCAAATTATTTCTATATCATCTCCTTCTAAATCTAATCGTCGTATGCAATTTACGTTTTGTTTTACATATACTGCCAAACCTCCACCGCCATTGAATAAACGGTCGCGACGAAAAGGTACTTGATATCCATCTATATGAAATGTTTCAGTTTTATGGTTTTCATTGAATTTCGTTTCACTTATACCCATTATATCTATTTTGTTTTTCTTAGATGTTAGCATTAATTGTAATTCATCAAATTTAGAAGACAGTCCAGCTACGTTTAAATGACCGATTGTTAAACCTTTTTTATTATTTAATCCTAAATTAGTTAAATTTATGTGTTCCGAAATATTTAAGATAGTAGCGTTAGAGTTTTCATAAACATTTGGAAAATTGTCACAATTACACTCAGTTTCTTGGCAAAGTGTGCATATATGATTTAAAACATCATAACTATTTTCATGAACAAATACATTTGGAATATAATGTTCGGCTTCATTGCCATCATCCTAGTTCAAACATCGATCCTGTTTATGTCCCACGAGCCCGCACCCCCAACACTTGACAGGAGCCCTGTGCCGACAGTCCTCTGTCGCATGGTTAGATTCGTCGCAATTCATGCATCTATTGTGGTGACGCTGTCCCCTGAATGGGTGTCGTCTATATTGCCGATTTGATTGGTGCCCAAAAAAGTTTTGTTTGTCTGGGAACACACATTTGGTGTAATCTTCAACGATCGGTGTAGACGTGTGAAAAGTCGAAAGTAAGCGCTTAGTGCCTGGCCGAGATAGGTGAATAGTGTCATGTTCATTTAGATAGCGCATCAACAATTTACCGTTTTGATCATGGAATGCTCTGTAACAGTCTACAATTTCAGTTTTATGATGAATAGAAAGTCGCTCTATGATCTTGTTAATTGGATTGACATCCACATCTCCTCTTGGGGCAATTTTACTTAAAATAAGTTTGCACTCTTCATTTCCGGCTTTTATTAGCGCAATTAGCTGGTCATACTTTTCTTCTATCAACTCAAAGTCTGTAGTCCTGGACAGGTCATTCCCGCCTATATATATAATGACTGTGTGGAATTGAGTCAGATCATACATCTCAATGTCTCTAATTAGCGTGTTTATTGTTGCACCTGACACGGAATGTTTGTGTAAGTTGTTTTTAAGACCCTTAACATTCACTCCATGCAGTATAGAATCTCCCATCATTAACACCTTTTTCCCTGAGTGTGATTTATCAGTCATTTCTGTACGCGCTGTCGGGGGTCTCTGTGGTGGTGTCTGTGGAGATATATCATCAGCACAAAATAAGGTAGTTGCATCATTTGATGTTCGTCTGTCACTAATTACTACCTTGATCGGCTGCTCAGATAAGGTTTCCCCTGCAGTTACTGGGGTACCTATGTTTCCATTTTCACTCATTCTACTACCCATCATTTTTTCAGGCGAGGCATTTCCAGGTGCCTTGTTTGTAGAGGATGACTCCCTGTTGAGAACAGCGGCGTATGTTGGCCTTTGATGTTGAATATCAATAAGGTCCTGCCGTAGCGTATTTGTTTCGTCTGTCAGTTTGCAGATTGCCTCACACATGGTGTCGATTAATTTCTCACTGACAGAATAGCTTGAGTGTGCATTTTCTTGCGAATGTGATCCATACGGGGTAGTTTCCATGGTTACGTGAGAAAGTTGTTCACATACAGGAGGGCTTGTTGATAGAAGTTCCACATTTGTATTTGTTACATTCACTAATTTATTCAAAAATGCTGGCATTTTATTTTTAAACTTTGATTCTGTCCACATTTTATGGCCCATTCCTGAGATTTCTAGCTCTTGTGATTCTAGATCAAGTGACAAGAGACATTTCACATTTTGTACTCTTGTAGATATATTGTTCAAAGTTACATCATTGGGTTGGTTAAAATCTGCCGTAATCTTGGTCTTAATTATGTTGCACAAAACTGCTGAGTTGAAAGTAATATTTGTTTTTGCGTCATTTTGCTGTAAATTGTAGAATATACCTTCATAGGGATCATTGGCTTGTATTTTATCCGTCTGTGTTTGAATAGTTCCAGTATTTCTGACTGGAGCTGGATCATTAATTGTATTCTCCATTTTGTGAAGCAAAATAAATGTAGGATTTAAATGTTTTAAAAATAAATGTTATAGGTATATATGATGACAAGAAAGTGCTTTCTATTTTGTGCACAGGTAATCCGTATCACACGAGTAATCCTTGTTTATGTATATGACCCAGTATGTGGTCTAAAGGAATATACACTAAATCCAGTTTTTTACATTAAATTACTCCTTTTTCTGAATCTGAATTTTAATTTTAATCCTCTTATACAGTCGTGTAAGTAATATATTTAAACAAGGTAATTAGTTAATCCTGTTTAGTTAGCTATTTAATATATATATATAAGAAGCACAGAGAGAGCAATGTAAACACGTCTTATCACCTTGACTGCCTTACTTGATAAGTAACTTGATTGTTGTTGGTAAGTAAAGACATCACTATTCTAGACACGTATCAAACAATACTGAATAACGAATGAATGAATGAATGACTGTATGAATGGTGTTTTACGGCACGTATTCTTTTGTTGCTCTGGCAAAAAATGATGAAAGATGAAGAAATGAAGTAATTAAAACTAAATGTAAATATATAAAGATAAAACTATTTACAAATAAAGGATGATATGGTAATAATATAAACTATATATGTCAATCAACAAATTCTCGTCACATTTCAACAAGATGTGTTTGACCGTTAACGGTGAAAAGCAGGATATAAAAACGACTTAATGCTAAAATCCATGTACATTGGGTAGACATTCATAAGGGACGTAAACTCGACATGACGTTCGGTTGGTACAGCTACAAAATTCACGATTGCATCGAAGTCGAGCGTTTAAAAAACTACAAAATATCACCATTTATAAACAATGTGCCAAAAACGATCTGGAGCACAAGGACAAGGAACAAAAGGGACTTGCTCAAAGATTGTGTAACTATGTTTAATAACAGGTCAGCATAAAATATCGAGATCATAAACATCTAGTTTGGGAAACACATATCGTTCCCCAGTAAAATATTGTTATCGTATTTCAAATGATGTTTGTTTATTGACCTTAACAATAATAATAAAGACCGATTGAAGAACATTCGGATGACACATATACAGTAAAATGTGTAGTTTTGAACCGATGAAAAGAAACAAGAGAGATAAATAGCATGGATTTCTTGAGTTGGTTCGTTAGAAGTTAAATAAGATTTATTGAGAAGTTATAGAAGATGCTACACCTCTTATTAAGACATTTTATTATCAAGGAAGTACGATAGCAGTTTCAGCTTTTAAAATAAATCTGACTGAATAAAACACAGAAACGGAAATTGGCAAATAATGTAATATAAACAAAGCATTACCGTTAATGCATCATTCGGCGTTTATCGTAGTGTATAAAAGCAAGGAATTAATGCAGCGAGTATTAAACATGTGTCGTGCTCGGCCGTTTCCAAAGGTCCATTATCATACTCTTTTTTTATAGCACAGTGGCGTTGCTTGTGCAGTGTGGCGGCAATAAAACGTCTCCCCGCGCTTGCAATCAGTACTGTTATTCATTCGATCTTTGGAGATCGATGAGCCCGATACTTATAGTTAGGTATCGGTGGTACATTTTCAATTTCTTTTGTTTTCTTGCTTAATTTTTGATTCGGTGGTTCCACTACTCCGGCCGATAAAAGGCTCTGGGTATTGTTTAACAACTCATAGGATATGTTGTCTGCTTTTTATAAGCAGGCTTCATAACCGCTGCTCCCAACTAAATTTCATTATGTTTATTTCGCTCTTCGGGGCATTTCATTTTATTCGATACCGGGACCATACGCCGTACGACATGGGGAATACATTTAAGAAGGGTGACTCCATGTCCACCGCCATATGCATGCCATCTTCGGGATGGTTAACATTTTGTGCTGTTGATTTTATTAATATTGAGTTCTGCTCAACCCGGGGCTAGAGGGCGTGAGCGGTAGCTAGCATATTTCACTACCACTCATGAACAGTCTCAATCAAACCGAGACTGCAATATTTCATATGTGTCGTGCTCGGCCGTTTCCAAAGGTCCATTATCATACTCTTTTTTTTAGGCACCATTTAATGACATTTGTCAAAATCAATTATAAAAATAAGTGTAAAAGTCGAACAGGAAATGCAGCTTTCACAGGACACAGTAAACCTAAAAACACGCAAATCGACAAACATGAATGACAATGGTAATAAAGAATAAAGGCATATGACGTCTCAAACACAAAAAGTGTTGACAATAGGGCTATCGCCTTGGAACAATCAATGGCAAAAAAGGCCGATGGGGGTTTAAACTGGTTATAGGGTGCACCGAACCTCACATGTACCCTACTGTTATCCCAATAAAACGGAACAGTGTAAATAAAGAAATCCCCGCCATGAAATATTCTCTAACCAACAAGACAGCATTATTAGGCAATATAAGTAAAGCACAAAGTATAAATACAAAAATCAATAGCCTAAAAAGCCACAAAGAAGGTATTCAGTGACTTGGAAGAAGCCAGAGCAACAAGAGAATAAACCATTAAGGTCAAAACAAGACAAGATTGCAGACAAACATCAAACGTCACCGTCACTTTGGACTTTAGACGTCATCATAGAGTCCACAGCCTGTCCGGTCATCGTAGAATTATAGAGAAAATCATAGTGGCGAATTGTAAATGGTTCCACCACTAAACATGCAGTGCGTTGCAAAACCATAGGGCTATAACCTCTGTTGACAATACTTTTAAAAAGTTTAACAAAGATATTACGAAATGTGTAAATCACGCCACCATAGAAGTCAGGTTGTAATAGTCCTTTTCGCAGAAGAGTTCTTAAATTACTTTTATATTTGGAAAGAAGAAATCTGCGACAAGGGGTCACAGTTCTTACCCATAAGGATACCAACACTTTGTCTATAAACGGTAGTTCCATAGCTGACGAAAATATTATCTAATAAAAAAATAAGTGATTCACAAACTGCATGGCAAGTCCACATAGTGTAATTGTCCAAACTTCTGTTTGTCAAAATCGCTTTATACTGTTACAGATCAAAAATGTAGTATTTTCCCTAGAAATGGTTTTATGAATGAGAGCAATAAGCATGTCTTTGATAAGGTTGTGTGGTACAGTTGTACATAATGTAGAAAAATAATAAGTAGTTATTGAGGTGTATTGCAATTGTATCATGAACGTCGCCTGAATTATTAATAGATTAAAACAAATTAATCCCAGAGTTTTCATAAGCTGTAGCACAGTATTGTTTAACGTGATCTTTAACGGCAGTAAGACACGATGTTACATGTTTGGGGATATTTGTAGTGGTGCAAGAACTAGAATTGGAAATAAAACGGGATTTATATGGTTGTTCGTGTAATTTGGAAATCCAGTACATCGTTGGAAGTCTGTTTTGCTTTTCTTTAATTCCAGCCTTGAAAATCTTGCACTGAGTAATATACGTCGGAACAACATCATCTTCAGTAGATTGCACTGAAGTATAAGAATTAGTACTCCCGAGTTCCTGAGATAAAACATTGACGCAATGGAGGCGTCAAAAATAATTATATTTTTACCTGCTTTATCAGCAGGAACTAAAACAAACGTATTATGAAATTCCTAGAATCCCGATTTTAAATTACGAACTGAAAACCTAGGTCTAGGGAGAAGTAGGGAGGGTTTAGCCGTATAAAAGTTAATTACGGGTATCTGTGATGTTTAAAATAGTATTTTTCCAAGTAGAAAGGGAGTTAGGAAAACATGATAACCCAGTTGTGTTTCAACTTTTAGAAGAGTACAATTCTCTTATATTGATATTATTATTATTTTCTGCTGGCTTCCAAGCCATGTAGGAATACGTGCTAATGATGGAGCTGATAGTACTGCTAAGTCAGCATTATGTTTACATATATTTAATGCCAAATTACCTTATACTGATTTTAAAAGTTGTATTCACATATATATTCGTAACTCTTGGCAAGCCGCTTGGGCTTTGTCAGTGAAAAATAAATTTCATTCAATTAAACCGTTACTTTGAGAATGACGTCCTTCTAGTAGACCCATTCGTCGAGAAGAAGTTGTCCTATCCCGGTGCAGGATAGGGCATACACGTTATACTCATTGATATTTATTACAATGTGAGCAATTTACTAGAATGTATACCCCGTTTTGCACCGTTAACGGTCAAACATATCTTGTAGTGTAGAATTTGTTCCTATGTGGCAAAGGCACAGTTAATACTATGAAAGAGTTATTTGATACTATAGAATTTAGTCTTGTTTTAGATTTCATAAAATAAATCAGACTTTATAAATCAGTATAATATGTCGTAAAAACTATATATATTTACTTGTTTATACACCCGTTGACGGGCATTTGTTGATTTACATATAATTATACATAGTTTATATTACTACAATATTATCCCTTATTTGTCAATAGTTTTATATTTATACAGTTACATTAATATTTAATTAATACTTCATTTCTTCATCTTTCATCAGTTTTGAACCATATGACGTATTTATGTGTCGACGTGATGTACACCACCATTCACTCATTCATTCCAAAATCGATGGGATATTGTCAAGTGAATTTTGTAATTAAAGACGTTTTTTTAGAAACGAGCAATGTCAACAATGTATATTTAATGACAGTAATTCAACACTGTTGCTGTGAACATAATATAATGTTAATATTAGAAATAATACTTATATGGCAGGAAGTGTGCACTTTATATCCGAAAAGCTTGATGCAATTTTGTTCAAAGTTGTTTTTCTTTTTTATGTGAATAAATTGGTCCATTGATCCAGCGAGAGCAGACGAGACATCATTTCTGAATAAAATAAGCCATTTTATCACATCATCTAAATTTCGAAGCACACCGTTTTTAAAAGAAAAAGATTTTCTTTCAAGGACATACGAGTTCAAAATAATCCATATGCTATAGTATGGTGTCATAGACGGACTTTCTCTGTCAAAATATTATAACCGGCAACTATATGTGTGGATGTGTTTAACACATGTACAGTTGATTGATGGTTTTGCATAGAAACATTACAAACTAAATGATCATTGGGCATGTCTATATTCGAATAAATTCTTCCAAAACCAAAAAGAAAACTATATATAAATGCGATCAAATGAACTGTTCATCGGAGTGTTTCACCATACCACATGTTTCAATTCACATTTCACAATTCAAGCGAAAGTACATGCTTTTCATGTGTATCATGCGTGTATTGAAAGCGCATGGAAGATAAAGAAATTATTTTCTAGTTTGCAATAGGGTACTTCGAAATATGAACGATGTGATAGAATGGCTTATTTGATTTAGAAATGATGTCTCGTCTGCACTCGCTGGATAAATGGACTATTCTATGGACCAGTTTATTTCATATAAAAGAGAAAACAACACTGAGTAAAATTGCACCAAACTTTATTTTCCTATAATATTAAGTTCACATCAATAGCGTTGAATTACTCTCATGTACCTAATAGTTAACATTGCTCATGCCTAAAATATGCATATGTTTTAAAATTTCGCTTGACAATACCCCATCCATTTTGGATCTTTTTTTGTTTTGTTTAAAGATAGCCAACCAATAGTCCTTAACATGCTCTAAACATGATAATCTTCAGTGCCAATCGACAACGAAAAGGTCAGACATTTACTTCTCCCCTTAACCTACCCTATTCCACACTCCCAAACCCTACCCACAAACGATTTTTGTTTATATATAATTTACAGCTTATTTCTTTGTACCTGCGTTATTAATGACAAACGAAAAAAAAGAGAGAACACGCGCATGTACACGTTTTACGGAGCAAATGTACAAGCGATTGCGGAAGATTGGGGCAAGTGGGAGATTGACTGAGACTACATACCTTTGATACCCCCAGCGGTTTGTGTTTATATCAGATGGCAAAGACGTAATTGTCCTATTTGCATGTTAATGAGCATGAGTTGCACATAGTATTACACGGAGCAATTCATACACGTTGGTTATATTGTTTACAAGAGTGTACCATTAACTTATATAAGTATAAACGAGTCGATGTTGTAATGCCTTAGTTTAAAATATTGCAGGGGAGTGTAAAGTCCGTAATATATATACTGTCAGTATCAAAGTATATACGGTGCAAATGTATAATGAAGGCAATCGCAAGAAGTCACACATAAAATGTGAAATGGAGTGAATTGTAATATATGTTATCAGTATCAAAGTCTATACAGTGCAAATATATAATGAAGGTAATCGCCAGAAGGCTGACATAAAACAAATGTGAAATAGAGTGAATGGTAGTATAAATATAGTGACAGATGGTGATGTATCGCAATTATACAATAACTACCCCAAGCTATGTCTGTACATTACAAAACATAATACATATTCGGCGGTTGTTATGTAGTAAGTTCCTGCACCTAGATCAACATTGTCTGGCAGATTAATAAAAAAAAAGTATTTAACACGTAGTAAGAATGAAGTCGACCGCTGGCTTGTGAAGCTGAACTAAATGTGTCCTATGATTTTAAATTATAAATTGAAACTTATTGTCATTTGACATTTCTATGGCACGAGATGCTGGAGCCACGTTGATGTTTTTCTGCCACTGCTCTTTTGATGCGAGCGAGATAGCACCTGAAACAATGCAGGGATCATGATGAAGACCTTTAATGAACATGAACAAAAAATGATAAAATGATCATGAATTTGGGGGGATTCTACCCCTCTGCCTATCCCTCCAAAGGGATCTGCAGTGGCCCTATTCTTTGCCCCGTGACCAAACGGGGCCCCCCGTGAACCACACGGGGCGAATACTAGTATAAAGAAATTATGTTGTTTAAAATTTGCCGATCACATGTGTGTTTCTGCAAATGTTTTAAGTCGAATAATCTTTCTCCTATTGAATGCTGTATTTGGAAATATCATTCTAAATGTCCTGTTTATAACACATCATATACGTGAGAGAAATGTCAAACTGGAGGAAATCTGAATCCTTTCAATATTTATGAAATTAACGATAAACACTTGAACATTAAGCTTGTTCAAACGACGTCCATGAGATGACGCATGGCTTCTGTGTTGCTTTAAAGTATAATATCGCTGATAGGAGGATTGAGAGGTTTTGCATCTTATAATTACCTCTCATGAACAGACTCAATACAACAGAGTCTACTTTTCTTTTTTGTTTGTGTTGGTTGCTTCCAAGGGATCACATTTCACCGTGTCGGTCCCAGTTGTGAATAGTGATTAATATACACAATAAATATTTAGGACAGCCTTCTATCCAAGAACCTTTGAATGTATCGAATTATAAGTTGTGTATACACAGAACAAGTAAACGCATTTATTGTATGCTTAGCAGCGAAATAGTGGATTTTAGAAATGAAATAAAAGCGATATTTCATACGTCGTGTGAAATAGTTTATTTTTTCACTGCCGGAACTACTTTTTTTTCAATATAAAAAACTTCGTTTTTCAGAAAATAACGGTTTATTTTAAAATTTATCATTCGACTGTAAATGTCAAACTAAAAAATGAGCTATAGTTTTTTAGCTCTACTGATCAGAGATCAGCAGAGCTTATGCCGTGGTGCGGCGTCCGTCGTCCGTCTGTCTGTCCGTCTGTCCGTCCGTCTGTCTGTCCGTAAACTTTTTTTTGTAGCGACTACTCCTCTGAAACTACTGAATGGATTTTCATGAAACTTTACAGAAATGTTGCCCATGAAGTCTAGTTGATCCTAGCAAAAATTCATGTAGATGTGAAATCCAAGATGGTCACCAAATCTAAAAATAGGTTTTTAAAAAACAAGTTTGTAGCGACTACTTCTTGAAAACTCTAAGGGATATTGCTATGGGACTTTTTCTAAAATGATCAGCATGACATGATGTTGGTCCTTGTCGAAAATCGTTTCGATTCGACGTTAAACATGGCTACCAGCGGCCATCTTTGTTTACATAGAGTTATATAATGAAAACTTGTAGCGACTACTCCTCTGAAACTACTTGACGGATTTTCATGAAACTTCACAGGAATGTTGCTCTTAATGTCTAATTGATCCTAGCAAAATTTCAGGTCAGCTGGAATTTCAAGATGGCCGCCACGGTTAAAAATAGATTTTCAAAAAACAAGTCTGTAGCGTCTACTTCCTGAAATCAAAATCAATCAGTAGAGCTTCAAGGTCATTGACCTCTTGTTTTAAAACTGGTCAAGTATATCAGAATTGCTGTCATTTTCAGTGAAATATGTCAGTTGGTCATTTTTTTTGAAAAATTAAACATTTTTCAGAAAGTAACTATAAGTGTTATGTCATTTTATTGGAAATAACTTAACTAATAAAATAGCGTATAGTTTTTAAAACTGGTCAATTTTTTAGAATTGTAATCGGTTACAGTGAAAAAAGTCAGTTGATCATATTTTTCAAAAATACTTTTTTTTCAGAAAGTTGCTTTACACAAGTTATATCATTGGATTCAATAGCTTAACTAAGAAAATGAGTCGTAGATTATTGAAATAGCTTAAATAGTTTAAAAGTTATGGGAAAGTAAAACACAGCAATTCTATCACACTAAGCTAGTGACGTCGTCAAATTAAAAACAAATCTGCATACTTTGATTATAAAGCTTCAAATAAAAAGAAAATGTCTTGGTTTGTCATGAATATCAGATTTAATTTCAACTCAAATTGATCAAACTTTAATATTTTCACTAATGCTTCGCAGTCGTAAAAATATAAAGTTTTCATACTCGATGAAATAAAAACTCTGTTATTCAATCCAAAACAACAAATATCCTCTTTCACTCCTGGCATGTCCGTCGTTAGCATATCCGTTGTTAGATTGAATCGCCTGGCACTTCGTTACCTATCTGATCCAGTCACCAACGTTGTAGCAAGTAAATGCCTGATGGTCGACATTTTATGTTACTAGTATTATGAATAGGTTGCGTCATCTTTAACAAGAACAGTCATAGTATACACTATATACTATGACGACGAGCGGCAATAAGAATGAAAATTGTAGAATATATTTGTTGTAATTCATTGCATTGGAATTACAGCATCATGTGTGGTTTGTTAAATTAATAGCGAGTTCTATTTGGTGTAGCAATGGCAGAAAACAAAATGGAAAATCGAAAGAAAGATAGAAAGTTTTTTATTTGAAACTAAACGTCCAATTTAAGTGCTTTGCTATAACCAAGAAAGTGCGTTATATTCGCTATTTTTATATTAAGCAAAGACTGGAGGAGCTGGACAAACTGAAAAGGACTTTCGTTAAAACCGACAATTCGCTATAGCTGATTTCGGCTATACATATGATTCCGGCTATATTTATTCTTTTGACTATAAATAATGTTTTAATGCCCAATTATATAAAAACACACTCTGAATATGTATGAATAATTACAATTTACATACGGTAATAATATGATGAATGACTATCAAATTTTTAAATTTTTAATAAATACGGATAAAGGTGATCCTTTGGAAGCAACACACACAGTTAAGAGAATAAAGCAGCAGACTCGGTTTGATTTAGTCTGTTCATGAGAAATAATGAAATAAGCAACACGTTTCACGACCCCTAGCACCGGCTTAAGTGGTATTCTACTTCAAAGCCACCTATATTGGGCTCGTTGGTCCCAAAGTACCAGTAAAATAAACACTATTTTAAGTTCATGCTGTACAAAAACTACATTACTGATGAAATGTGAACAACTGAGTTTGTCAGGTCCCTGACAAGACTTGAACTTGAATCTCTTTTCTCGAAAGAAAAGCGTTTTTCCTTACACTACAGAGATCGCCCAGACATCACAAAAAGAGTGTACAAAACTAAGCGAAATTAATAAAGATGTAGATCAAAAGAAATGTCAAACTATAACTATCACTGAAGGTTATTAATACCCATTTACAAACACATTCCCCATGACTTCATGTATTTGCGCAGTTCCACTTCATACTGATGCTTCATACAATTTTGGGGGTATAACAGAGGTCACAGGTCAAGGTCACAGGCCTTATTTTGTTACGCGACACACCGCTATCCCAAGATGTATCCACATACCACGTTTGGTATCTCTAAGAGTTATAGTATTGAAAATACGGTCCGAACAAGCATTTTCTTTGACAGAGGTCACAGGTCAAGGTTACAGTAACGTTATTGTGGTATGCGACACACCGCTATCCAAAGATGCATACCAAGTTTGGTATCTGAGAGTCTTATAGTATTGGAAATATGACCCGGACAGGCATCCAGAAGGACGGACAGGGTGCAGACCTACAGTCCCCACCCCCTCCCCTCCCCGGGACCGGTGGGGAACTAAAAAGCAATGTCGTTAAATGTTAAGACAATTAATGCAAATGGTGTAATATATATGATATTATATATATCAATTAAACAATATATGCATTGTCAAAGGAACACTTACTCATGTAGTATAAATCCTGTTGTAAAAGATGTAGATTTTATAACATTTTGTGTATACAAATTTAGTGGTATTAAGGACGTATTGAAACTGATATGTTGCAATGTACAGTTGGAAGAGGTTGCTGATAGGTTTAAAAATCATGCAAATCTGTATACATATGTAGTTTCAGAGTAGTCGCTACATGTGTTTTACAATATAACTGTATGTAAACGAAGATGGCTCCAGGCAGCACTATTTAATGGTGAATCAACAGAATTTCTGACATTTATCATTGTAGGAAAAACATTTATAGCCTTCCAGAAGTTGTTGCTACAAACTTGCTCCCGTGTCTGCTATTTGCAATTAAAAGCATATGTGGAAACAACTAAAACTTAAAAAGGTTCATCACAAAATACCAAGGTGTGGAATACTAACTTGACCAAGCTCTTTCATTCACTGCTGCTGCCGCAAGACAATCTCTTCCACTACTGCTATCTCTGAACTCTTCACGCAGGACACACAATAAGGCAGAATACCTTGTAACTGGAAATAGAAATGGCAACACCATGTAAAGAAAAACACAAAAACATAAACCATGGAAATAACTTCGCAAATTCAATGCCTTATTAACTTTACAATTATGAGATACATATTTTTCAAAATAGAGCAAAGTGCCAGATGCTTGCAGATGCCATTATGGTTGACCTCTAAACCACCGTACACGAAATGCCATATTACATATATACCATGTCAGCAACGTCATAAACAGGTGAAATAGAGGATAAACGCTTCCCAATCTACATAACTCGACCTTTGAGCATTGCAGGTGTAAAACTTTTTACTGAGGCAGGCATTAATGACGGCCAATAACTTATTGTATTTACAATCAAATAATAATTAATTTTCGTTTTTGTTATAAAGTTTGGTTGAAAGTTGTTGTTTAAATTTATAATTTTTCATTTTAGTGATGTTGAGATTTTGTCTTCTGTTCAGTAGCGTTAGGTGATAAAATATGCGTTTTCTATCTGGTTAATGATTGTACGTAAGCTACTTATGACATGACGTAATGACTGTTCCTCCAATCTCCTGGACACTGGAGTTGTAACGTTTTTAAAACGGACTCTTTTCCGATCTTTGCGATCCTGAGATTTTTAATTATGTTACTGAGTAACGTAATAGCGTTACGGGATCTTTCAGCTATCAATCTTTTCTCCATATGTTGGATGTCAATGATCAAAGTATGGTAAAGTTCTAACTGTCTTTCAATCTTTTCAAGAAAATCAGAGAAGAACTTCATTTCTTCCTGAAGTATTTTTGTTTCATTTCATTCGTTGAAGCGTCTTCATGCCCCAATAACTATACCTCTCCACATGACGATGGGTTTATTTTTTCCCATTAACGCATATCTTGTACGTCAATTGTTGATCAGGATCGGTTGCAGAAATTGTATGTAATATTTTGTGCATGACACCTGGCTTCTCCCCTGAAACAATTTTATTCTCATCTTTTAGAACACCACGATCGGGAACAACAAAGTTCATCTGTGATTTTCCGCAAAAAAAATGCCCGGTGATACACTACCATCAATTTCGGCCCTCCCATAAATCTAAGGAACCTCCCCCGAAACAGTTTTAATCCAGTGCTCCAAAATAGTTCAATTTTGTCATTATATCTCATAAATGTTGTCGACCTGTCCAAGTTATACCACCTTACTACATCAAGAAATAGCAAGAACGCAATTGTCTAGTGGAAATTTCTTCTCACTTACAAGTTATTGAATGATATGAAATCTACAAAATAAAAACAGAAAATGGCATTAAATAGACTATTCGATGGTTCAACGCAACAATGTTGTACCTTGTTAGTTATTTCATGGAGTACAGTATACAGGGAGGAAAAACGGATTCATAAACGCTCTAGTTTATTTATTTATGTTGCCACGCTAAATCGCCGCCATTTACTATTTTATCAATACATGTAAATCGATCGTAAGCGCGTCTCACATGTTCAGCTAACATCTCAAAATATGCAGGATGCTTACAGCCTATTTTTTACGGTTAACGAAATTACCTTCTCCTCCCTGTAGACTGTACTCACTGGTTATTTATATTTAGTTACCGTAGAGTTGCACTGAATCATCGTAGTATTACATATAAAGTGGTAAAATCCCCATCTGAACATTAATTTATACAAGATACAAAATAAGATAAAATGTTTCAGGTGTGGGGTGGGGTGAGGTGTGGTGGAGTGGTCTTGGGAGTTAAAGACCGGATGAAAAAAAATCGAATTACAGGTGTGGGGTGTGGGGTGTGGGGTAGGGGGGAACATATATATATGTGTTTGAAAAAAATCGACTTTTGAGTGGCTTGGTTTGGTACAGAGCTATATGTCTCTGAATGGACCAAAAACCAAAACAACTCAGAAATATGTAAAAAAAAAAAAAGAAAAAAAAGGCATCGTGGTTGTAAAAAAACATCTGGCGTGGTGGGGTGGGGTGCGGGGATTGGGTGGAACGTACCATGTTCTTATGATATGGCAATCCGCCACCTACAATTAAAATCCTATTATTCCTGCTTTTTGTTTGTAAGAAGTAGAAAAAATGCACTGAATATGCGGGTCATAACTTGATACAGTTGCTTTAGTATACATGTGAATATGACTTTTGAACGATAATGAACATATAAAAGTTCTCGTTAACAATAATAACCACATGGTTTTGATCGTGAATGACAATAGTGCTCTACGTGGTTGAACAAGTTGCAGTACACTTGAAATACAGTATTTTGCAAGTCGCAGTTGCAGTGATC
>JAWPHD010017658.1:0-43521 GCA_037043455.1 Cyrtodaria siliqua | reverse complement strand
AGGTATATGTACACCTGATACTAGGTCTATGTACACCTGATACTGGGTCTATGGACACCTGATACTGGGTCTATGGACACATGATACTAGGTCTATGGACACATGATTCTAGGTCTATCTACACCAGATACTAGGTCTATGTATACCTGATACTGGGTCTATGTATACCTGATACTAGGTATATGTATACCTGATATTAGGTATATGTACACCTGATACTAGGTCTATGGACACCTGATACTAGGTCTATCTACACCAGATACTAGGTCTATGGACACCTGATACTAGGTCTATCTACACCAGATACTAGGTATATGTATACCTGATACTAGGTATATGTACACCTGATACTAGGTCTATGGGCACCTGCTACTAAGTCTATGTACACCAGATACTAGGTATATGTACACCTGATTCTAGGTCTATGTACACCTGATACTGGGTCTATGTACACCTGATACTGGGTCTATGTACACCTGATACTGGGTCTATGTACACCTGACACTGGGTCTATGTACACCTGATACTGGGTCTATGTACACCTGATACTCACTCTATGGACACCTGATACTAGGTCTATGTACACCAGATACTAGGTCTATGTACACCTGATACTAGGTCTATGTACACCTGATACTAGGTCTATGGACACCTGACACTGGGTCTATGGACACCTGATACTAGGTCTATGTACACCTGACACTGGGTATATGTACACCTGATACTAGGTCTATGTACACCTGATACTAGGTCTATGTACACCTGATCCTGGGTCTATGTACACCTGATACTAGGTCTATGGACACCCGATACTAGGTCTATGGACACCTGATCCTGGGTCTATGTACACCTGATACAAGGTCTATGGACACCTGACACTGGGTCTATGGACACCTGATACTAGGTATATGGACACCTGATACTAGGTATATGGACACCTGACACTGGGTCTATGTACACCTGATACTAGGTATATGTACACCTGATACTAGGTATATGTACACCAGATACTAGGTCTATGTACACCTGATACTGGGTCTATGTACACCTGATACTAGGTATATGTACACCTGATACTTGGTCTATGGACACCTGATACTAGGTATATGGACACCTGACACTGGGTCTATGGACACATGATACTGGGTCTATGTACTGGGTCTATGTACACCAGATACTGGGTCTATGTACACCAGATACTGGGTATATGTACACCAGGTACTAGGCCTATGTACACCTGATACTAGGTCTATGTACACCTGATACTAGGTCTATGGACACCTGATACTGGGTCTATGGACACCTGATATTAAGGCCTAAAAAAATATATGTGTGTTTCTGGTTTCACCCTGCCAAACAGTTAGGGTAGGTAGGTAGGAAAAAGTTTGTTTTTTTAGATATTTGTTTTATGTAATTGTTCGCATATACAGTCGAACCTCGATAGCTCGAAGTCAGCGGGACCATAGGGATATGTTCGAGCTATCGGTGGCTTCGAGGCATCGAGGTAACGGTAAAAACCAAAATATCTATCCGAATTTGTGTACCACCCGAAATAGTGTTACTTGTGTACGTGATGTATCGTTCTCTGTATGTTTTTTTATGTTCATGCATGTTTGTTTAAACCTCATAACGGATATATAACATGTAATTATTACACTGAAAATACAAGAAAAACTGCAATAATGTGTTTGTTTTATCATTTATTTAAAGAAATATGACACCAATAGATTTTACAATACATTCCGGAAGTCCGAATAATAAGAACAAGGTAAGACTGGTTTCCGTACATTATTTAATTAGAAAATCAACCGTGTTTAATTTATCGTAATTAACAGTAAACGAAGTTCACTAAACATAAGTTGTATCTGTCTATTATCGCTTTTCAATCATAAATGTTCGCACCTTTAACAATCAACTTTATCTGTTTTCGCACTATGATTGAACTTGCTACAAACAAATACAAACGCGTCGATTACAATTAATATGGCCGACGTCGCATGGCAACGGATCATCACCTTCGATTAAGCGAGGTTTAAATTCACACAAAAATGGATCTTCGGACCGTAAAAAGTATTCGAGCGAGCCGGGGTATTCGAGAAATAATATTCGAATAATCGAGGTTAAATAACATTGAATTATATAGGAGTTGTGTCGGGACCGGAAAATGTGTTCGAATTACCGATGGTATTCGAAATCACCGGTGTTCGAGCTATCGAGGTTCGACTGTATTATGCCATTTTTGTACTAAGGCAGTTTCTTGATAACCTTTGCAAACAGTTTGGATCCAGATTAGATGCTTAACAACTCTGGCTAATAAAATTATCATTTGAATAAAAATATTTGTTGTTTGATTGTAATTATTTTTTTTAATTTTTTTTTTTGCTAAAAATATTTGGGGTCGGGGGTGAAAGAGTAGGGTCGGTCGGGAAACTGGAAACACACATATTTTTTCGTTAGGCCTAAGTCTATGGACACCTGATATACTAGGTCTATGTACACCGGATACTAGGTCTATGGACACCTGATACTAAGTCTATGGGCACCTGATACTAGGACTATGGGCACCTGATACTGGGTCTATGTACACCTGATACTAGGTCTATCTACACCTGATACTAGGTCTATGGGCACCTGATACTAGGTCTATGTACACCAGATACTAAGTCTATGGACACCTGATACTAGGTCTATGGGCACCTGATACTAGGTCTATGTACACCTGATACTAGGTCTATGTACACCTGATACTAGGTCTATGTACATCCGATACTGGGTCTATGTACACCTGATACTAGGTCTATGTACACCTGATACTAGGTCTATGTACACCTGATACTGGGTCTATGTACACCTGATACTGGGTCTATGGACACATGATACTAGGTCTATGGACACCTGATACTGGGTCTATGTACACCTGATACTAGGTCTATGTACACCTGATACTAGGTCTATGGGCACCTGATACTAGGTCTATGTACACCTGATACTAGGTCTATGGACACCTGATACTAGGTCTATGTACACCTGATACTGGGTCTATGGACACCTGATACTGGGTATATGTACACCTGATACTAGGTCTATGTACACCTGATACTAAGTCTATGGACACCTGATACTAGGTCTATGGACACCTGATACTAGGTCTATGTACACCTGATACTAGGTCTATGTTCACCTGAAACTAGGTCTATGGGCACCTGATACTAGGTCTATGTACACCTGATACTGGGTCTATGGACACATGATACTAGGTCTATGGACACCTGATACTAGGTCTATGTACACCTGATACTGGGTCTATGGACACCTGATACTAGGTCTATGTACACCTGATACTGGGTCTATGGACACCTGATACTGGGTCTATGAGCACCTGATACTAGGTCTATGGACACCTGATACTAGGTCTATGTACACCTGATACTGGGTCTATGGACACCTGATACTAGGTCTATGTACACCTGATACTGGGTCTATGGACACCTGATACTAGGTCTATGTACACCTGATACTAGGTCTATGGGCACCTGATACTAAATCTATGGACACCAGATAGGTCTATGTACACCTGATACTAGGTCGCGTGTTTTTTCCCAATTTGACCGGCCACGGTCCCATTCCCAAAATGGTGAAAAAAAACGCTGAGGTCTATGGGCACCAGATACTAGGTATATGTATACCTGATACTAGGTCTATGGACACCTGATACTAGGTCTATGTACACCTGATACTAGGTCTATGTTCACCTGAAACTAGGTCTATGGGCACCTGATACTAGGTCTATGTACACCTGATACTGGGTCTATGGACACCTGATACTAGGTCTATGGACACCTGATACTAGGTCTATGTACACCTGATACTGGGTCTATGGACACCTGATACTAGGTCTATGGACACCTGATACTAGGTCTATGGACACCTGATACTAGGTCTATGTACACCTGATACTGGGTCTATGGACACCTGATACTAGGTCTATGGACACCTGATACTAGGTCTATGTACACCTGATACTGGGTCTATGGACACCTGATACTAGGTCTATGTACACCTGATACTGGGTCTATGGACACCTGATACTAGGTCTATGTACACCTGATACTGGGTCTATGGACACCTGATACTAGGTCTATGGGCACCTGATACTCCTGATACTGGGTCTATGGGCACCTGATACTAGGTCTATGGGCACCTGATACTAGGTCTATGGGCACCTGATACTAAATCTATGGACACCAGATAGGTCTATGTACACCGGATACTAGGTTTGTTTTTTGTTTGTATGGTGTTTTACGTCATTTTCAACACGTGTAAGGTTATATATGACGGTCGTTTTTAGCTCGACTATTCGAAGAATAAGAGAGCTTATGTCTCAAGATCCTCAAGACAATATACCCCCATGTGTATTCTGAACTATGAAAACACTTGCAATAAAGTAATTAAAAAGTGTTACACACAAATTGAAACAATAAGAAGTTTGAATATTTTGCCTGGCGTCGTGTCGCCATAGTGTCGGCAGTTTGTCACAACTATGAGATTGACAATTTCTGACGTAAAACTACATTATCCTGCTATTAGGTTTGTGTTTTCTTTCCTCTTTGATAAGAAATACCATTTTTGTCACTCAAAACACATTAATGCATGAAAAAAGTTCCTAATTGATGGTATTTCGATTGAATGTTTGTGAAAATTTCGGGCGTAAAAGTGTGGTGTCCTAGTAGTTCGGATGGTACATAATTTCGGATTTTTTTTTTTTTTCTTTTCTTTTTTTTTTCTTTTTTACATAATCGAATAAGAAAAACATTTCTATTCATTATTTAATCCATCATTCTTTCTTTTATCATGTGTAAGGAGTTCCTGGAATCCTACTTTTAAATCAATTTTACCTTAGGCTCCTAATTCTTTAACTTGTAGAAAGTGGTGACAAAATGAAAAATATAGCCAGAGGAGGCCCTGATAGTCTAATAAAACCTGATTAAAAATTTAGCTCCAAGTTCGGCTCCAGTTTCACCAAGTCGGCTCTGATTATTATCGTTTGGCAAAAGTGCTAGTACTCTCCTTTGCATAGGTTGTAAATTTCAATGTAATATTCTATTCTAAGAAGTGATAAATAAGTCTGCTGACTAGGGAGCATAAAGTGGTATCAAAAAGAAAAATATAGTCAGGGGAGGTTTTGAGTTTGAGTAATACATACGTAACAAATGTGTGCTATAAAAGCGAATAAAGACACATTTCCACTAAGAAAAAAATATTGGACCTTTCCATTTTAAATCAGGGCCTGTCCATTTTAAATCAGGGCCTGTCCATTTTCAGAAGCAACAAGCCCTGGGCCTGTCTCTTGAAATACTTTTCTTTGAGAACTGGTACATACACTCTAGTATACATACTGATCACTGATTGTCAGTGAGATGACATTTCAGTCAATTGTTATAAAACAGTAGAACGACTACTCTAGTAATTTTACAGATTGCCAGAGTGATGTGACATTTCATGTTGTGTTTCAGTGTAACATGATTAAAAATAGCTTGACTTTTCAGCATATATCAGTGTCGTTTTTGGCCATAGAATGCAGGAGATTGCATCTCAGAATCAAAAAAAATCACGGAGGGGGGGGGCATGACCCCGAACCCCACTAGCACCTCGGGTCACTTCGTGACCCTCGCACTACAGATTTAACAACCAATGACTACAGATTGCATCCAAACAGTGTTGGCATCTCTGGATACTGGGTCTGTGGACACTCGTACTAGGTTTACTTGGTCTAATGGATACCTGATACTGGGTCTATGGACACCCGATACTGGTTCTATCGACACCTGATACTGGGTCTATTAGCTTTGAAGGTGGCTGTTCATGGTTCCATGTAAATTCAAAACATGCTGTAGTATATGACTGCTAAACACTACTGTAGTGTATGTCTGTACTAACCTTTCTGTAGAGTATGGCTGTACTAACCTCTACTATAGTGTATGGCTGTACTAACCACTACTGTATTGAATGACTGTACTAACCACTACTGTAGTGTATGACTGTACTAACCTCTTCTGTAGTGTATGGCTGTACTAACCTCTACTATAGTGTATGACTGTGCTAACCTCTACTGTAGTGTATGACTGTACTAACCTCTACTGTAGTGTATAACTGTGCTAACTGCAATTATTGTGTTGATGAAACAGTAACATTTGACAGCAGTGCAGCTTCTGAATTGTTAATTTTGGAAAAGATGTTTTTTATATTAACTTGGCACCATAATGAGACGGCGTGTCGCGCGCAAGACCCAGGTCCGTTGCTCAAAGGTCAAGGTCACAGTTGGAGGCTAAAGGTCAGATATAGGCTTGTCCGGGCTGTAACTTCGTCATGCATCGTGGGATTTTGAAATAATTTGGCACAAATGTTCACCATAATGAGACGGCGTGTCGAGCACAACACCCGGTAGGGGACTATGGCCATCCCTCGGACTGCTTCTAGTTGATTTTAGTTTCTCCATTTCAGGTATGTATATAGGTACATACTTTGCATACGTTAGCCTCCCTGCTGTGTATATGGGTACATACTTTGCATACGTTAGCCTCCCTGCTGCTTTGAGCCAAGGTATGGCTTCTTTCACGGCTTCAGTGTGCAGCTGAAAGTTTGCACTTTTGGCTCGTAGAAGACACAATAAAATGCGTCCTAATTCTAAGAATTTCAGCCAAAATGAGAAGGACTGTTCAGTGCCTCTCTGTTTAAACTGGTCTATAGAGGGTAAAGTGTTACCCACATTGTCAAGTATCTCTTTTGTTGAGTTTTTTATTCTAGAAGGAGCCTCTCTAATGCTTCTTTAACAATATTTACAGCACGAATACCTCTGGAATAGTGTTTTCCTTGCAGAAGTTGACGAGCAGACGCCTCTGCGTAGATTCACGTTTCAGTCAAAACTGCTAATAATCCAGTATCTGCAAAGAGCGTCCCTGCACTTGCCAACAAAGTCATGATGAAGTGCATTCCCCCTACTCTCATAGTTAGTTGACCCCCGATGGTGGCTAGAAAATCTCTTGTGCTTTGCTGTAAATGGACAGTGGTTACAATCATATGTGACTGTCTTAACTGTTTAGATATATCAGCCAAAAAAACCTGACCACGCCGGAATTGAATTCTTAGTGTCATCAAAATAGCGACTCAGTAAGCATGTCATATCTAATTGGCCAAGCTCCATTGTTTCATCTGATTTAACGTTTGCTTTCATGAAATTTGAGCGAACGTGAATATTTGGCTCTTGCCGTTTTGAAGTTTTGAAGTTTTTTATGCCCCCGAAGGGATGCATATAGTAGTCGCACTGTCAGTCCGTCAGTGCCTTCGTTCGTTTGTACAATCGTGTCCGTTTAATAACTCTGACAATAATAAACGGATTTTCAAATCTCACAACTGCTCTCCACAACAAGACGACGTGTCGCGCACAAAATCCAGGTCCGTGGCTCCAAGGTCACACTTGGAAGTCAAAGGTCAAAATAAACTGCTTTCGTGTCCGGTTAATAACTCTGACATTCATGGACAGATTTTCAAATAATTTGGCACAATGCTCACCACAACAAGACAACAAAACCCAGGTCTGTGGCTCCAAGGTCAAGGTCACACTTGGAAGTCAAAGGTCAAAATAAACTGCTTTCTTGTCCGGTTAATAACTCTGACATTCATGGACAGATTTTCCAATAACTTGTCACAAGTGCTCACCACAACAAGACGACATGTCGCGCGCAAAACCCAGGTCTGGCTCTAAGGTCAAGGTCACACTTAGAGGTCAAACATCAAATCGTGTCCGGTCATTAACTCTGGCATTTCTTGGCAGATTTTAAAATAACTTGGCACAAGTGCTCACCACCACAACAACATCATGTGTCGCACACAAAATCCAGATCCGTGGCTCCAAGGTCAAGGTCACACATAGGTCAAAGGTCAAAGCGTGTCCGGTCAATAACTCTGGCATTTATGGATGGATTTTCAAATATCTTGGCACAAGTTCTCACCACAACAAGACAATATGTCGAGCACAAAATCCAGGTCTGTGGCCCCAAGGTCAAGGTCACACTTTGAGGTCAAAGGTCAAATTGTGTCCGGTCAATAACTCTGTCATTCCTTGACGGATTTTCAAATAACTTGGCACAAGTGGTCACCACAACAAGACGTGTCACGCACAAAATCCAGGTCCATGGCTCCAAGGTCAAGGTAACACTTAGAGGTCAAATGTCAAATTGTGTCCGGTCAATAACACTGGCATTCTTGGATGGATTTTCAAATAACTAGGCACAACTGCTCCACAACAAGACTACATGTCGCGCACAAAATCTAGGTCCGTGGCTCCAAGGTCAAGGTCAAACTTAGAGGTCAAACGTCAAATCATGTCCGGTCAATAACTCTGGCATTCCTGGACAGATTTTAAAATAACTTGGCGCAAGTGCTCATCACAACAAGACGATGTGTCGCGCACAAAATCCAGGTCTGTGGCCCCAAGGTCAAGGTCACACTCAGAGGTCAAACGTCAAATCATGTCCAGTCAATAACTCTGGCATTCCTGGACGGATTTTAAAATAACTTGGCGCAAGTCCTCACCACAACCAGATGACGTGTCGCGCACAAAATCCAGGTCCGTGGCTCCAAGTTCAAGGTCACACTTAGAGGTCAAAGGTCACTTCGGGGGCATCTGTCACTTACTGTGACATTTCTTGTTTGTACTGTACAAGGTTTCTTTGCCCTCTGGTTATCTTCTCATCAAGAGACATGGATTTTTGAGAATTTCTTACTATTCCTGAACATTCGTGTATGGCATCCTTGTCAATTCCACCGTTGCCATTGAGTGCGTTGTTCTCTGCCATTAAGTATTTCTTCATTTTGGTCAAAGTTGTCTATTGCAGCATGTACCATATTGTACCCTGTTTCTTCATTAGGGCATTGTATTCCATTTGGAATGAACACCTCGGATTCATTATCAACTTGCCAAAACGCTGACGCTGTAAGAAATTGGCGAACTGTGTCATAAGATACACAAGGACCACACGATTGTAAAATGTTGATTAATTTTTTACACCCATACTCGTGATGTAAATATACGGCAAGTCCAAAAGGTATTGGAGCAATAATGTTTCAACCTCTGGAAATAATATATTGGCAGATTGATGTTATCTTTAGTTTGTCTGAGGAACTTTCGCAAGTGGTTTTGCTATATTTGAAAGCATTTTTATTTGTCAACCATAAAATGAACTCAAAAAGTGTATCTGGGACAAATTCATCTGTGCTATCGACTGTCTTTATTCGTAGGGTAGGTTTTATCATCCACTGCTACCTTTGCATATCTTTATGCATTATCTCTGCTGCCCTATGGAGCATTTGTGCTTCCGTTAGTGCTATCGACTGTCTTTATTCGTAGGGTAGGTTTTATCATCCACTGCTACCTTTGCATATCTTTATGCATTATCTCTGCTGCTCTATGGAGCATTTGTGCTTCCGTTATGCCATAATTTTCGCGAAAAACAAAAAACAAAAAAATATTGGTTGTCATGGAAATTACTCTTATAATTTCGTAAAGTTAAATAATCCTGAATATTTTGTTGTATTCTCTGCAGGCATGCTATCATATGTTTTCAGTTGGATTTTGACATAAATCAGTTTTTGATAATTAATTATTTTCGTTAGATATGGGAAAAAACATCGTTTTTTTTACATTTTCAGTGAATTAACTAAATTTTCGGAAAAATTTCATAACCTTTTTCTAAATATTTAATAAAATGAGAAATCACATTCATTTTGGAAGAAAACTATGATAAAATAAATTCTGTGTGCCTATTTTCCATATTTTGGTGAGAAAATCTGTAAATTTTAGTAAAATCACACATGTGCTTATGTTTCCATGGAAACAGAATACTCCCTATACTGAGCCTACAATTAAAAATATCCAAACTTAAAAATTCAAACCTTGCTGATTCGAAATATGTATGAAACGTGTTATTAGCCCGGTAGGGGTTAGACTTCATTTTTATGGATAAACCGCTCACCTACTGTAGTGTATGATTGTGATAACCTCTACTGTAGTGTATGACTGTGCTGAACCTCTACTGTAGTGTATGATTGCTAACCACTACTGTAGTGTATGACTGTGCTAACCTCTACTGTAGTGTATGACTGCTAACCACTACTGTAGTGTATGAATGTGCTAACCTCTACTTTATTGTATGACTGCTAACCTCTACTGTAGTGTATGACTGTGCTAACCTCTACTGTAGTATTTGACTGTGCTAACCTCTACTGTAGTGTATGACTGCTAACCTCTACCGTAGTGTATGACTTCTAACCTCTACTGAAGTGTATGCCTGTGCTAACCTCTACTGTAGTGTAAGACTGCTAACCTCTACTGTAGTGTATGACTCCTAACCTCTACTGAAGTGTATGACTGTACTAACCTCTACTGCAGTGTATGACTGTGCTAACCTCTACTGTATTGTATGACTGTGCTAACCTCTACTGAAGTATTTGACTGTGCTAACCTCTACTGTAGTGTATGACTGCTAACCTCTACTGTAGTGTATGACTGTACTAACCTCTACTGCAGTGTATGACTGTGCTACCCTCTACTGTAGTGTATAACTGTGCTGACCTCTAGTGTATGACTGTACTAACCACTACTGTAGTATTTGACTGTGCTAACCTCTACTGTAGTGTATGACTGCTAACCTCTACTGAAGTGTATGACTGTACTAACCTCTACTGTAGTATTTGACTGTGCTAACCTCTACTGTAGTGTATGACTGCTGACCTATACTGTAGTGTATGATTGCTGACCTATACTGTAGTGTATGACTGTGCTTACCTCTACTGTAGTGTATGACTGTGTTAACCTGTACTGTAGTGTATGACTGCTGACCACTACTGTAGTGTATGACTGCTAACCACTACTGTAGTGTATGACTGTGCTAACCCTCTACTGTAGTGTATGCATGTGCTAACCTCTACTATAGTGTATGACTGCTGACCACTACAACAGTGTATGACTGCTGACCACTACTGTAGTGTATGACTGCTGACCACTACTGTAGTGTATGACTGCTGACCTATACTGTTGTGTATGACTGTGCTTACCTCTACTGTAGTGTATGACTGTGTTAACCTGTACTGTAGTGTATGACTGCTGACCACTACTGTAGTGTATGACTGCTGACCACTACTGCAGAGTATGACTGCTAACCACTACTGTAGTGTATGACTGTGCTAACCTCTACTGTAGTGTATGCATGTGCTAACCTCTACTATAGTGTATTACTGCTGACCACTACTATAGTGTATGACTGCTGACCACTACTGTAGTGTATGACTGCTAACCACTACTGTAGTGTATGACTGTGCTAACCTCTGCTGTAGCGTATGACTGTACTAACCTCTACTGTAGTGTATGACTGTACTAACCTCTACTGTAGTGTATGACTGTACTAACCTCTACTGTAGTGTATGACTGTGCTAACCACTACTGTAGTGTATGACTGCTAACTGCTACTGTAGTGTATGACTGTTAACCTCTACTGTAGTGTATGACTGCTAACTGCTACTGTAGTGTATGACTGTGCTAACCTGCTGTAGTGTATGACTGTGCTAACCTCTACTGTAGTGTATGACTGTGTTAACCTCTACTGTAGTGTATGACTGTGTTAACCTCTACTGTAGTGTATGACTGTGTTAACCACTACTGTAGTGTATGACTGTGTTAACCTCTACTGTAGTGTATGACTGTGCTAACCTCTGCTGTAGTGTATGACTGTGCTAACCTCTGCTGTAGTGTATGACTCTGTGCTGACCTCTACTGTAGTGTATGACTGTGCTAACCTCTGCTGTAGTGTATGACTGTACTAACCTCTACTGTAGTGTATGACTGTACTTACCTCTACTGTAGTGTATGACTGTGCTAACCTCTACTGTAGTGTATGACTGCTAACCTCTACTGTAGTGTATGACTGTGTTAACCTCTACTGTAGTGTATGACTGCTAACCACTACTGTAGTGTATGACTGTGTTAACCTCTACTGTAGTGTATGACTGTGTTAACCTCTACTGTAGTGTATGACTGCTAACCACTACTGTAGTGTATGACTGTGTTAACCTCTACTGTAGTGTATGACTGTGCTAACATCTACTGTAGTGTATGACTGTGTTAACCACTACTGTAGTGTTTGACTGCTGACCACTACTATAGTGTATGACTGCTGACCACTACTGTAGTGTATGACTGCTAACCACTACTGTAGTGTATGACTGTGCTAACCTCTGCTGTAGCGTATGACTGTACTAACCTCTACTGTAGTGTATGACTGTACTAACCTCTACTGTAGTGTATGACTGTACTAACCTCTACTGTAGTGTATGACTGTGCTAACCACTACTGTAGTGTATGACTGCTAACTGCTACTGTAGTGTATGACTGTTAACCTCTACTGTAGTGTATGACTGCTAACTGCTACTGTAGTGTATGACTGTGCTAACCTGCTGTAGTGTATGACTGTGCTAACCACTAATGTAGTGTATGACTGCTAACTGCTACTGTAGTGTATGACTGTGTTAACCTCTACTGTAGTGTATGACTGTGTTAACCTCTACTGTAGTGTATGACTGTGTTAACCTCTACTGTAGTGTATGACTGTGTTAACCACTACTGTAGTGTATGACTGTGTTAACCTCTACTGTAGTGTATGACTGTGCTAACCTCTGCTGTAGTGTATGACTGTGCTAACCTCTGCTGTAGTGTATGACTGTGCTGACCTCTACTGTAGTGTATGACTGTGCTAACCTCTGCTGTAGTGTATGACTGTACTAACCTCTACTGTAGTGTATGACTGTACTTACCTCTACTGTAGTGTATGACTGTGCTAACCTCTACTGTAGTGTATGACTGCTAACCTCTACTGTAGTGTATGACTGTGTTAACCTCTACTGTAGTGTATGACTGCTAACCACTACTGTAGTGTATGACTGTGTTAACCTCTACTGTAGTGTATGACTGTGCTAACATCTACTGTAGTGTATGACTGTGCTAATCTCTACTAGTGTATGACTGTGCTGACCTCTACTATAGTGTAGATCTGTGCTGACCTCTACTGGAGTGTATATCAGTGTCTTGTCTTTTCCAGAGAAGCCCTAAAGGCAGCCCTTACCAACCTTGACTGGAGGGTCAACTGGGATGAGGAAGTACAGACTGGCGTTGGCGCAATCTCCATGGTTTCCACAGCAGGCGAGGAACTTACCTCTAAGAAAAACTTTGTCACGTGGAAGAGTACACGATGTTATGGTCAGGTATATATGAAGTGGGGTGTTCCACTGTCCTATCTGCATTTTCTAATACGCCTTTCACCAGGTCCAAAGAACAGGTTTGAACCGGAAAAAATATTCATTATGAGAAATTTCATATTAAAACTTACATCAATAGATAGATGTTTTTTTGACACTTTTAGTGATCTTCATGTCATCTAAATTGGTTTACAAATTGCTACACAATCCACAGGGTTCCCTCGCAACCTGGAAAACTGAAAAAGTCCTTGAATTTTGCAAAGGCACTTCAAGGCCTCAAAAATTCCTGGAATTCCTCAAAATTTGGCAAAAACATGGAAAAGTCCTGGAATTTTGTTTCACAATGTCAAAGTCATTTAGAGTATGTGTCAAGACTCCAGTGACTGGTTCTGAATAACTAAGTTTTTTTTTTTTGATTGTTCAAATGAACCAGTCTCGAGCAAAAGAGAGATTAACAAATGACATTGATTGTAGGATGTCAGAAAATGTGCCATCATCAGGACAATAGATTTAGGTAAAATTTAAGGAAATTTCAAACGACATCTTCTCCGAAACTACTTATACCATTCTTGTGAAATATCATATACATGTTCCTTGGGTTGGCCTCTTTCAAGTTTGAGTTTTTCGTTTTCGTCTAATAATCAAAATGGCCACCACGGAGACCCAAAGTTTACATAGAGTTATATAGGAAAAGGTAAAAAATGACATCTTCTCTGAAACCTCTTGAAGGATTTTGTTGAAACTTAATCACCATGATATTTGAGATAGTCCCTCTCAGATTGATGTTTTTCTCGGCTGCCAGTCATCCAAGATGGCCAAATTTAAGGAAATTTAAAACGACATCTCCTCCGAAACCACTTATACCATTCTTGTGAAATATCATATACATGTTCCTTGGGTTAGCCTCTATCAAGTTTGTGTTTTTCGTTATTGTCAAATAAGCAAAATGGCTGCCACGGCGACCCAAAGTTTACATAAGAGTTATATAGGAAAAGGTTAAAAATTACATCCTCTCTGAAACAGCCCGAAAGATTTTTATGAAACTTAAGCTCAATGATATTTGGGATAGTCCCTCTCCGATTTATGTTTTTCGCGGCCGTCAGTCATCCAGGATGGCCGCCATGGCTAAAACTAAGTCAAATTTAAATAAATTCCAAACGACATCTCCTCCGAAACCACTGATTCCATTCTACTGAAAGATCATATACATGTTCCTTGGGTTGGCCTCTATTAAGTTTGTGTTTTTCGTTATCGTCGAAGAATCAAAATGGCCGCCACGGCGACCCAAAATTAACATAGAGTTATATAGGAAAAGGTTAAAAATTACATCCTCTCTGAAACAGCCTGAAAGATTTTTATGAAACTTAAGCACAATGATATTTGGGATAGTCCCTCTCCGATTTATGGTTTTCGCGGCCGCCAGTCATCCAAGATGGCGGCCATGGCTAAAACTAAGTCAAATTTAAATAAATTTCAAACGACATCTCCGAAACCACTGATTCCATTCTACTGAAATATCATATACATGTTCCTTGGGTTGGCCTCTATTAAGTTTGTGTTTTTCGTTATCGTCGAAGAATCAAAATGGCCGCCACGGCGACCCAAAATTAACATAGAGTTATATCGGAAAAGGTTAAAAATTACATCTTCTCTGAAACCGCTTAGAGGATTTTGATGAAACTTAAGCACAATGATATTTGGGATAGTCCCTCTCAGATTTGTGTTTTTCACGGCCGCCAGTCATCCAAGATGGCCACCATAGCTAAAACTAGGTGAAATTTAATTTCAAACGCGACTTCTCCTAAACCACTTATTCCATTCTTGTGAAATATCATATACATGTTCCTTGGGTTAGCCTCTATCAATTTTGTGTTTTTCATTATCGTCAAATAATCAAAATTATTCAGAATGGCCGCCACGATAACCCAAAGTTTACATAGAGTTATATATAGGAAACATGTTTCTTGGGTTGACCTCTATCATGTTTATGTTTTTGAATCACATCATGCAAGTAGAGCGTCTACAGGCCCTCTTGGGCCTCTTGTTTTCTGAAACATTTTCGAATAGATTGTTCCCAAACATCGTGTAACATGGTTCGCACAGACTTGAAAAGGCCCTAAATTTTAATGAGTTGCTTGAAAAGGCCCTAAATTGCATGTCAGGCCCTAAAAAGTCCCTAAATTTACTCTATACGGCCCTAAAAATTAGTTTTGGTGGCCCTAAATTTCATTTCGCTCATTATTTGGGCTGGCTGTATCGAAATTCTCGATGTTTTGTACTCATCAGGAATTTCCCGTATTGTTGCGTAATGTATCTTCGGTAGTTTCCGTATATTTCCGTTTCGAAACGAATGCGGTTCATTGGCTTTGGTTTATCCGTTCTATTTTTAGAGTAAGCTATGTTAAGGAAAACGTCCGAAGGCAACCGAATGGAGCGTTATTATGCGGTTTAGTTTACCTTTGGAGACGGTATTTTCTTTACGCTCTGTTAATTATCACGTGTAGCTGTTATCAATTCGTCATGGGCAAATGCGTATTCAACCAAACGTGGTGTACAACGTATGGCTGGGCAATGAAAGCGGAAGATAAGTTCAAAGCGTATTGTAAAGTTTGTAAAAAGTTGATTGATCTTGGCAAGATGGGAGAAGGTGCTTTGCTCTCGCATGAAAAAGGTGAAAAGCACAAAGTCAACCAGCGATTATATTCCACGCAAAGAGGCATGGGAACATTTACTATTCCTCCCCCACCTCCTCGTTCGACTACCACTGCTGATGGTGCGAGTGTGCCGATCGCAAGTTCTACGACAAGTGGACACATGCAAACATATGAAGCGAAAACCGATGTTTTGAAGGCAGAAATTTTGTGGACATTGCAAACTGTCGTTAACCATAATTCCTACAAATCGAATGAGACAGTAGGCAAGCTTTTTAAAACTATGTTCCCAGACAGCCAGATCGCGGACAAATTCCAATGTGGAGAAAGAAAAACAGCATATTTCACTGTCTTTGGGATAGCAGAGTACCTAAAGTCGTTAATTGTGCATGATATTACAAGTTACTTTGTCATTCTGTTTGATGAGAGCTTGAATAAAAAATCCCAGTCTAAACAGATGGACTTCCATGTCAGATATTTGAAAGGAGACAAGGTGATCACGCATTATTTGGGCTCTGTGTTTATGGGACACGGAAAAGCGAGTGACATGCTAGAACATTTCAACAAGGGAATGCAGGATCTGCAGCCAGTCATTAGGAACATGCTGCAAATCTCAATGGATGGGCCTAATGTGAACTGGAAATTTTTTGAAATGATAAAAAAACAGCTTGCAGAAGAACATGGGGTGATGCTCATAAACATTGGATCATGTGGCTTGCATGTAATGCACAATGCTTTCAAAACTGGAGCACAGTCTACAAAATGGGAGATATCATCCTTCTTGTCGAGTCTCTACTACCTCTTTAAAGACAGCCCGGCCAGGAGAGAGGATTTCCAGGTTACAGGTTGGTTTGTTATTAGAACAATATAAATGAGTCCTTGGGAGTCAAAACTTTTTAACCCTTTACTCCATGAACATTGATTAATGACTATGTATGACCTTATGAATATCAATTAACTGAATATTTTTAATTATAACATTTAAAACAAAAATGTAACTTTTAGCAATGAAAGATAGTGTAGAATCAGATAGATGATCTATAACATTATATCTAGGCAAATAGAGCAGACCCTGATGTGACAGCTCCTACAGAGTTGTCTCATCTGGGTCTACTCTGTTTGCAAAAGCACTTATAGGCGCTAATGTGGAGTAAAGGGTTAATATCTATGTCCTGTATGCTGCCAACATTTACAATACCCATTGAAAAGTTACTTGATATATGTTACAAAAATATTGACACCAACATGCTTGATAGTTTTCTGGACATGATTAATTGCATTACTTGTATGACTTTATATCGAAAAGTGGTCTACACATTTTACTAGTCTATAATTTGTTTTAAAAAAAATAGCTTGTGAAAAATAATTTTAGTTATGTTGCAGGGTTCTCAATAGACGCGTACACACGCGTTTTGACGCATGGAATTTCAATTTGACCCATTTCTGACGCATCTAATTTACGACCTGTGCGTTTTTATGACGCGCGTGTATTTGCTTCCAAGCATCAATCCAATACCTATTTTCGATAGTCCAAACAACAACAATTAGCACGCGCTGCATAAACAGTGATTGACACCTTGCCTGGCGACCTTGATCGCCTCTCGACCAATCAAATTCGCTGCTGTCGCAGCTTGTGTGCCAGAGGGGAAATAACCTGTCTGTAAATGGTGTCACTGTGTAATCTAATCGCTGCTATTGTGTTAATAATTTAATGATTATCTTTGAAGTTTATGATGCTTTGCGCGGGTGGAGACTATTATGACTTGATTGGATTAACTGTTTAATTGATTGCTACCGGCTTGATTGATTACCGGTTAATTAGACTGAACTGCGATAAAACAGAAGCTAGCGGTCAAACGTGTGAACAGGTAAAATCGGCAAAAATAAAATTATATTTCCCCATAATTCAACATGAACCACATGCAAGCAGTGTAGAACCCAATGTGACAGATATCTTGAATCTTCTGAGGCCTAATAAAAAAACATGTGTGTTTCCGGTTTCCCGACCGACCCTACTTTATCACCGCCGACCCTAAATATTTTTTAGCGGAAAAAAAAAAAAAAAAAAAAAAATATATGTATATTTTTTATTTTTTATTCAAATGATAATTTTATTAGCCAGAGTTGTTAAGCATCTAATCTGGATTGCAAAGGTTATCAAAAAGTTGCCTTAGTACAAAAATGGCATAATATATGCGAACAATATATATAAAAAAAATACTTTTTCCTACCTACCTACCTACCCTAACTTTTTGACAGGGTGAAACCAGAAACACACATGTTGTTTTTTTAGGCCTGATTGGAGTCTGCACTGTTTGTTGAGCCATTCATCAATCAACATTCAACTGTAAATCAATTTAATTGTACACAACTTAACCTCTAGATGAGAACTTAAAGTTTGAACAGCAATTTTGCTGGGTTTAAATGGGAACATGTAGGTTAATATTGCACATATATTTTTTTTATGGTTTGATTTTTATATTTTTAGGCTCCAGCATCATGCCCCTGAAGTTTGTGTCTCATTGCTGGATGGAGAATGTTCCAGTCTGTGAGAGAGCACTGTTGATATTCCAGCACATTGTCACCTTTGTAAAAAAAGTCCAAACAAAGGAATTGGGTAAACCAGGTTGTAAGTCGTATGAAGTGGTAGCTTTAAAAGTGAAAGACAAACTCATCATAGCTCAGCTTGAGTTCTTCAGATATATAGCTATGTACTTGCAGCCATTTCTGGGAAATTACCAAACTGATAAACCTATGGCACCATTTTTAGTGGCTGATTTGTCATCTGTAATCAAAGTACTCATGCAGATCATAGTTAAGCCGCAGGTACTTAGAGAGGCACGAGGATCAAAGCTGTTTACTGTTGACTTAGACAATACAGATACATGTGTTACCTATTCCAAGGTCGAAATTGGTTTCTCAACAGAAAAAGCTCTGAAAGAAGCAGTTAAAGACGGGAAGATTAGTGATAGACAAACAATGGAGTTCAGGTTGGAATGCAGAGATTTTGTTGTGAAATTGCTGAAGAAGCTCCTTGAGAAATGTCCAATTACCTATGCCCTTGTTAGGAATTTGACAGTGCTAGATCCAAGAGAGATGGCATCAAACGGTGATTCCTGTAAATCAAAGCTGAAGAAAGTATTGTCTTACTTGGTCAGTTGCAACAGGGTACAAGAAAGAGAGTGTGATGAAGTTATTAGGGAATATACAAACTTCATAGATTGTGCTATACCAGCAGAGGGCACAGAGAAATTTTCAGGGTTCAATCCCTATAGTGACAGACTGGATGAATTTCTCTCCCAAGTTATGTGTCAGGATGAGTATCAAAAACTTCTAGAGGTTGTGAAGATGTGCCTTATTCTTTCACATGGACAGGCAACTGTGGAGCGTGGCTTTTCTGTTAATAAAGAAGTAGAGGTGGAGAACCTGAAAGAACAATCCATTATAGCACAGCGCTTGATATGTGACTATGTTACTTCTGTTGGCGGGGTTCTGAACGTTCTACTCACCAAGGAACTGCTCCAGAGTGCATCTCTAGCTAGACGCAAATACGAGCAGTATCTGCTGAAACAGAGAGAAGCCAAAACATCAGACGCAGAGAAAAGAAAAAGGAAATGCCTGGAAGAATCTATAACTGACCTGAAAAAGCAGGCAAAACAGGCGAAACTAGACTTGGACTCCCTCAATAAAGCCGCTGATGAGTTTGCTATGAAAGCAGAAAAGGAGAGGAATTTTTCACATATAGCCAAATCCAATGCTCTCAGGGAAAAGTCAAAAGAGAAAAGTTTGCTGTGTACTCAGCTGGAGAATAAGATCAGTGACAAGGTCACAGAGCTGAAAACTGTTTAATCTTAGGTGACAAGTGCCACAGAGCTGAAAACTGTTTATTCTTAACTAGGTCCAGGTTTATTGGCTATAAATACAGTAAAACCCAGCTAATGCAACCGCTTACAATATACACATTTAGTGTTGTTTTTTTACAGGTGACTGCTTAATGCAGCACTATAGTTTGCAGAAAGCTATTAGAGGAGCTTTCTACAATACTATCATGCTGCATTAAGCTGCCACCTATCTTCTTGTAGGGGTCACTTTAGAGGGGTTTTACTGTAGCAGTAAGCAGGAATTTTAGTCAAACGCATAATTATGCTATAAATATTGAGGCCCTAAATTTAGCGAAAATGTCCCTAAAAAGGCCCTAAAAAGGCCCTAAATTTAGGTTTGAAAAGTCTGTATGAACCATGTGTAAACAAACAATGTTAGTGTACATAGGCCATAGGGCCTTCATTTTTCATCTGATCTTTACCAAACTTGACCAGATTGTTAATATTAATGAAAGCTCGGGCAAGTTCGAAAACCAGCAAGATCGGACCATTAACTGTTACAGCAAGCAGGGTTATGGCCCTTGATTTAGTTAAAAGTGCTATATTTTGCCTCGTTAAGATGATAGGGCCTTCATTTTTCATCCGATCTTTGCCAAACTTTAAGAGATTGTAAATTTCAATGAAAGCTCGGGCAAGTTCGAAAACCAGCAAGATCGGACCAGTGTGTTACAGCAAGCAGAGTTATGGCCCTTGATTTAGTTAAAAGTGCTATATTTTGCCTCGTTAAGATGATAAGGCCTTTATTTTTCATCCGATCTTTGCCAAACTTTAAGAGATTGTTAATATTAATGAAAGCTCAGACAAAAGTTTGAAAACCAGCCATATCAGACCAGTAACAGTGGAGTTATGGCCCTTGATTTAGTTAGTTAAAAATGCTATATTTTGCCTTGTTAAGACGATAGGGCCTTCATTTTTCATCCAATCTTTACCAAACTTTACCAGATTGTTAATATCAATGAAAGCTCCGACAAGTTTGAAAACCAGCCAGATTGGACCATTTGGCCCTTGATTTTCTGAAATAGGCTATATTTTTGCCTCAAGACGAAAATGCCTTCATTTGACTGGATTTCAGTGAAACTTTTCAGAGATGATTAGTACCAATCCTAGTTGTATATATTGTCACTGTGTTCCAGTTGAATGATTTTGGCGGAGTTATGGCCATTTAAAAGTTTTAATACACAAACTTTGTCCTGACTAGTTCTCCTGAACCCCTGGCCGGATTTGAACGAAAATTTACAGGGATGATCAGTGCAAAGCCGGGTTGGACATGTCATCGCCATGTTCCTGTTGAATGATTTTTGACGAGTTATATTCCATTATACACAAACTTGAATTTATTCGTGAACTCCTGCCTGGATTTCAATGTAATTTAGCAGGAATGCTCAGTACTAAGCCTAGTTGTGCATATTTTTGTTGTGTTCTGGTTGAATGATTTTTAGCTTGACTATTCGAAGAATAGTGAGAGCTATCCTACACACCACGGCGTCTGTGTCCCCAGCTTCACCTTAAAGTTTTTGTGCAATAGATTTATAACTTCAAAACTACTCAAGCTATTGCATTAAAAGGTTATACTAATGTTTCCCCATCAAATTCTGCACCTTATCCAACAATCCCCATAACTCTTCCTTGCATTTTGACAAAGTTATGGCCCTTTGATTGTCATGTCTTTACCTTAAAGTTTTTGTGCAATAGATTTATAACTTCAAAACTATTGCATTAAAATTTTAAACTATTGTTTCACATCAAATTCAGTACCTTATCCAACAATCCCCATAACTCTTCCATTCATTTTGAAAAAATTATGGCCCCTGAATTGGTAAAAATTATCATTTTTACATAGAAGTATATAGGAAAAAGTCTTCAAAATCTTCTTCTCCAAAACAAGAAGGACTGCAGCTTAGATATTTTGCGTGTAGCATCGTCTAGTAGTCCTCTACCAAGTTTGCTCAAATGGTGACCCTGGGATCAGAATTGGACCTGCCCGGGGGTCACAAGAGATGAAATATGAGGGTGTGGGTGGGCCTCCTGAGTCATAACTTAGTAACCGTTGAGATCTCCACCCAATAACCATATATACACTTACTGGTCATGAACAGACAGATACAACCATCCAACCAGCATAGACACTGAGTTTCTTCCCCACCCCTGGGGACATAGCCCCTCGGTCATGACTTGGAAACCATTGAGATCCCCACCCTATAACCATATATACACTTACTGGGCATGAACAGACGGATATAACCACCTAACCAGCATAGAGCCCGGTCTCCTTCCCCAACCCCTGGGACATAGCCCCTTGGTCATAACTTGGAAACCATTGAGATCTCCACCCTATAACCATATATACACTTACAGGGCATGAACAGACGGATACAAACACCCACCCAGCATAGACCCCGGACTCCTTCCCCACCCCTGGTGACATAGTCCCTGGATCATAACTTGTAAACCGTTGAGATTCCCGCCCTATAACCATATATACACTTCTTGGGCATGAACAGACGGATATAACCACCTAACCAGCATAGAACCGGGCTCCTTCCCCACCCTTTGGGATATATCTCCTCGGTCATAACTTGAAACCATTGAGATCCCCACCCTATATCCATATATACACTTACTGGGCATGAACAGACGGATACAACCACTCAACCAGCATAGACCCCGGATCTCCTCCACAACCCTGGGGACATAGCCTCTGGGTCATAATTTGGAAACCATTAAGATTCCTACCCTATAACCATATATGCACTTACTGGACATGAACAGACTGATACAACCATCCAACCAGCATAGACCCCAGACTCCTTCCCCACCCCTGGTGACATAGCCCCTGGGTTTATAACTTGTAAACCGTTGAGATCCCTACCCTATAACCATATATACAATTACTGTTCATTAACAGACGGGTACAACCATCCACGAAGCAGACACGCTTCTTCCCCACCTTTTTGGACCACGCTCCTGGGTCAAACTTAACAAATAATTTGATATTTTTAGCTCGACTGTTCGAAGGATATTATGGGGTCTATAGGTCAAAGTTCATGATCACAATTGCATTTTTATGTGTTGATAGGCTCTTAGCATCAGGTTAATGTTTACGTCTGCATTTCTTAACATGTAAATAACTTCAACATTTTTCATGCAATCATCATCAAACTTACATACTTTATTATAAATGGGTTGATGATCGTATCTTTTGAGTTCAAGATCATTGGATGTAAGTTCAAGGTCACAAAGGGGTCAAAGGTCAAATACATTTACAATATACTTTTAACATATTTTCTTCAAAATGTTCAACTTATAAAATTTCCATTAGGTATCCTTTGAAAGAGTTATTACGAAATTACCTCCATGTCGTCACAGAAAAATTGTGGCCCTTGATTTAATAAAAATTCCAATGTTTTCTTTCTTGACACATCCAGCTCGCCCCTTTGTTTTCACCTCTTTTTTTTCTGATGGTATGCCGGGTGTATCATTTCTTGTTCTCTGAAAATTCGAATAGTCGAGCTGCGCTGCCCTCTGACAGCTCTTGTTATTGGAGTTGTGGCTCTTTAAAGGCTTTAACACAAACTTTGTTCGAACTAGTTCTCCTCAACCAGGTTACGTATATCATTGTCGTGTTCTGTTTGAATGATTTTTGTTAGAGTTATGGCGCTTTAAAGGTTTTTATACACAAACATTTTTTGTTTGTTTGTTTGTATGGTGTTTTACGTCATTTTCAACACATGTAAGTTTATATATGACTGTCGGTTTTTTGTGATGGCCTCAGACCACCCGCTTTTCCGGGGTAGAACCAGTACTGTACACCTCCTGCCATCCGTAAGAATCGACACTTCCTCACACGTCGACCTCCCAGTGCGATTCGAACCTGCCTAGTTCTCCTGTTATACCAAGCCTAAGGGTAGTTGTGAATATTAATGTTGTGTTCTGGTTTGGTTGTATGATTGTTTTGGAGTTGTGGCTCTTTAAAGGTTTTAATACACAGACTTTGTCTGCACTAGTTCTCCTCAGTCAGGGTGCGTGTATCCTTAACGTGTTCCGACTGAATGATATTTGGCAGATTTATTGCCTTTTTGCCAGTGGAGGAGACATCTGTTTTTACTTAAAAAAAATTCTAGTTTTAATTTGATATGGATATTTAGGCATAACATAATTATATAAAACGAGAGTTTTGACCGCCTGCATAAAGAGGCTTCTCTACAGGGGTGCAACTTGTGGAACTTTCAGTAATTTATATATAGTTTCCGCATACCCTTTGAGATTTCATGTTCATGTGTGGTGTATTTCTTAGTTTTTAGCTCTACTGATCAGAGATCAGCAGAGCTTATGCCGTGGTGCGGCGTCCGTCGTCCGTCTGGCCGTCTGGCCGTCTGTCCGTCTGTCCGTAAACTTTTATTTGTAGTGACTTCACAGCTGAAACTACTGGATGGATATTCATGAAACTTTACAGAAATGTTGCCCATAAAGTCTAGTTGATCCTAGCAAAAATTCATGTTGATGTGAAATCCAAGATGGCCGCCAAAGCTAAAAATAGAGTTTTAAAATACAAGTTTGTAGCGACTTCTTCTTGAAAACTATAAGTGATATTGATATGGGACTTTTTCTAAAATGATCAGCATGACATGATGTTGATCCTAGTCAAAAATCGTTTTGATTCAACGTTAAACATGGCTGCCAGCGGCCATCTTTGTTTACATAGAGTTATATAGTAAAAACTTGTAGCGACTATTTCTCTGAAACTACTTGGCGGATTGTCATGAAACTTTACAGGAATGTTGCTCTTGATGTCTAGTTGATCCTAGAAAAATTTCAGGTCGGCCGGAAATTCAAGATGGCCGTCACAGCTAAAAATAGATTTTTAAAAAATAAGTTTGTAGCGACTACTTCTTGAAAACTATAAGTGATATTGATATGGGACTTCTTCTAAAATGATCAGCATTACATGATGTTGATCCTAGTCAAAAATCGTTTTGATTCAACGTTAAACATGGCTGCCAGCGGCCATCTTTGTTTACATAGAGTTATATAGTAAAAACTTGTAGCGACTACTCCTCTGAAACTACTTGGCGGATTGTCATGAAACTTTACAGGAATGTTGCTCTTAATGTCTAATTGATCCTATCAAAATTTCAGGTCGGCCGGAAATTCAAGATGGCCGTCATAGCTAAAAATAGATTTTTAAAAAATAAGTTTGTAGCGACTACTACTTGAAAACTATAAGTGATATTGATATGGGACTTTTTCTAAAATGATCAGCATGACATGATGTAGATCCTTGTGGAAAATTATTTTGATTCGACGTTAAACATGGCTGCCAGTGGCCATCTTTGGTTACATAGAGTTATATAGTAAAAACTTGTAGCGACTACTCCTCTGAAACTACTTGACGGATGTTCATGAAACTTCACAGGAATGTTGCTCTTGATGTCTAGTTGATCCTAGAAAAATTTCAGGTCGGCCGGAAATTCAAGATGGCCGCCACAGCTAAAAATAGATTTAAAATAAATAAGTTTGTAGCGACTACTTCTTCAAAACAATAAGAGATATTGATATGGGACTTTTTCTAAAATGATCAGTATGACATGATGTTGGTCCTTGTCGAAAATCGTTTTGATTTGACCTTAAACATGGCTGCTTTGTTTACATAGAGTTATATAATGAAAACTTGTAGCGACTACTTCTTTGAAACTATGACGGATTTTCATGAAACTTCACAGGAATGTTGCTCTTAATGTCTTATTGATCTTAGCAAAATTTCAGGTCGGCCGGAAATTCAAGATGGCCGCAACGGTTAAAAATAGATTTTCAAAAAACAAGTCTGTAGCGACTACTTCCTAAAATCAAAATCAATCAGTAGAGCTTCAAGGTCATTGACCTCTTGTTGTATTTTGGTTCCATGTGTTGGAGGTCCCTAGGGAGTAATCGGGTTAAAAAACACAAAAAATTTACTGTCTTGTCCAAATATGAATGCATTTATTAAAACGGGTTTTGTTATTCTAGTGTAAAGAGGCCACTCTACATTGGGTACTTGCAGGAATTTCTGTTTAACTGCCATTTTTCTCAATATAGTGCAAAGGATTTTGGCTTTCCACAACAACTCATACACCCCCCCCCCCCCCCCCCCCCCCCCCCCCCCCCCCCCCCCCCAACCAACCACCCCACCACACACACACACACACCAAAGAGAATCTCAATTTTTAATTATTTTACTAATTTTGTTATCCCCAAAGAAAATATATAGTTTTGGCATTGTTCGTTCGCCCATCCGTTACAATTTTTGTGTTTGCTGCATATGTTGGGATTTTGAAATAAATTGCCACATATACTCAACTCATCAAGACGACGTGCAGAACCCAACACTTCAGCCTGTATTTTCAAGGTCAAGGTCATCATAACGGTCATAGAGTTTCTTATATGCATATAATAAGGTCCATTCCCGGCCCGATGCCCCACCACAACTCCCACATGCGTGGAGGGATTTTGAAAAAAATTGGTACATATACTCATCTCATCAAGACGACATGCAGAACCCAACACCCGGGTCTGTTGACTGTGTTTTTTTTGTTCGTCAAAATTTACTTTCTGTCTATGCTTCTACCCAGAAGACAATTACACTTTGCTGGGGGATATCAATTCACCAAAATTTTTGTTTCGAATATTTTTTTATACCAGTTTACCATTCCCTGCATAAATTTTGTTCAGAAGTCGGGTCAGATATACATAATTCTTTGATTTTGCAGTATTGGCTTACCTAAATATAATATAGGAAAATGTTCATAAATTATCGAGATTCGCAGATTAAATGAAAGTTTACACACAACAAAAGTAGTGAATATCTTGGTTCCGGCCGTTAAATTCTCGACCGAAAAAACTTTTAAAAAAGTTTAGCGACGGAAAATAAATAAGTATTTACTTAAATGATATTTGTGGCGATATGAGTAGAAGGCAGCATATTTGAGTTTGCATTTCACTCAGTAACTTCATTCTTTAATAAAGTGACGGAGAGGGGTTGTGGGTGGGGTACATGATGGTGATTTTGATATGTAATTGAACCTTCAATACACTTGTTTTAATCTTCTTCTTTTTCTTTTTTTAATATTCACTTCACTTTTGATGTTTTTGTTTGTGTGTCTGGGACTGTCGCAGGATGTTTTTGTTTGTGTGTCTGGGACTGTCGCAGGATGCAAATATTTGATGGAAATCCTTGTAGCTAAAAACTTGGAAGCAGATCTAAGTATAATAGATTTTTGGTTGAGTAGTAATATACTACGTACACTTTCATTCGGCTGTAAATTAAATACATGTAATCCCTGCGTTTGGTAAGAAAAGTATTATATAGCAAAGTCAGTCTCTGCCAGTCCGACATCAAATGTAACAAGTATTAAACATTTTGTAACATGAAAAACGTAGTGCTCAACTGTAGGTGTAGGTTTTGGTGGGTCTGCTGAACACCACTAAGCCCCATTCACTGGCACTGCTCAAAACAGTAAAATTCCACTTAGTCCTGTTTTAACCAGGTTTTCCTTTGGAAAAGCCTGGTTTTTAGTTTGGCATATGTCGTTTGGCAGGCAGGTGGGCAGGCGGTTTCAAACTTGTGGCTTGCGCTCAATAACTTTTGTTACATATTGCGATGAAACTTACAGAGTAGGTAGCTTTTATAGCAAGGAAGGTTGGAACCACTGGGGTCAAGGTCACAGTTACTAAAAATATATAAATGGTTTCTTGGGGTTGCATTTGGAGATGCTGGGGTTAAGGTGTCAAGGTCACTGTTAATAAAAAAAAAAAAATGGTTTCCGCTCAATAATTATTGTTAGGAGTGGTATTGCAACAAAACTTGCTGGGTAAGTATCTTATATAAAAAGGAAGAGTGGGGTTGCATTTGGGGTCACTGGGGTGAAAGTCACTGTTACTAAAAATAGAAAAATGGTTTCACTAACTTTTGTTAGGAGTGAGGTATTGTGGTGGAACTTGCAAGGTAGGTAACTTATATGGAAAGAAAGGTTGAGATAGTATTTGGGTACACTTGGTCATTGCCAAGGTCACTGTAACTAAAAATAGAAAAATAGTTTCTGCTCTGTTACTTGTTAGGAGTCAGTGAGGTATTGTGACAAAACTAACAGGGTACCTACCTTATATGGAAAGGATGCTTGGGATTACATTTGGGGTCAAGGTAGTTGTTACTGAAATAGAAAAATGATTTTTGCTCAACCACTTGTTAGGAGTGAGGTATTGCAATGAAACTTGCTGGGTAGGTAGCTTCTATGAAAAGGAAAGAAGGAATTGCATTTGGGGCCACTGGGGTTGCTGTTACTAAAAATAGAAGGGGACAAATATGTTTTTGCTCAATAACTTTTTAGTTTAAACTTATTTATTTTACATCCTTGAACCCACGACTTTTGGATCATGGGTCCAACGCTGTACCACTAGACCACAGCTCTCCACTTTATTAGGAATGAGATGTGATGAAATTGCTAGGTAGGTAGCTTATATGGAAAGAAATGTTTGGATTGCATTTGGGGCAACTCGGTTCAAGGTCACTGTTACTAATAATAGAAAAATGGTTTCACTCAGTAATTTTTATTAGGAGTAAATGCAGAGTGAACACTGAAAGAATGAAACTGAACGCAGAACGAAAGCAGAATGAACATTGTACGATCTGTATTTTAAAAACGCGTTTTGTTTGTTGCGTTCGTTTCGTTCGTTTTCAACCGTTCAGCGCTTTAAAAAATGAACGATGAATGCATTTTTTAAAACGCTGAATGCTGAAAAAGAAAGAAATGAACACAAATGCATTTTCGCTATTTTGGATCACTTCCAGTATTATCCTTTTTAGTTGATAATTAAAGTCTCGATTTAAACGAAGTGCGTTTCTCAGTAATTTAATATAAAAAATTACACTGTATAAATGGTGTGTTATTTACACATTTACTTTCATGTTAATTGATCCAAAATGGGAACTGTTATATTTATTGTATATATAGCACAAACTTTATATTATATATATTTGTAGCATGGTCACTGAAAATTCTCTTTGTAGTAGCACAGGTGTAAATCTACGCCCATCTCGATGTTAAAATTAACCAACGAGATGAAACCATACTCTATCTATTACTTACATTATATTTCAATATAAAACTATATTAATGTTGATAAAAACAGCCAGCATATTTTTATATTGTGTCATGTATGTTACATTTTGGTTGAAACTAACATAAACTCAGAAGAAAACAGAATAATCATCAATGTGAACAACCAAATAATGTCAACTAAAGGACCTATTATTCAATATGATCACATAAACATTAATCTCGTGATAAAAATTGCATGACTGGATATCATGCATAATTTAATCATGAGAGATATTGCGATTGGCAAACGATGAACGAACGAATGCAAATACATTTTCTCTGTGTGAATTTAAACACACACATTCTGATGCGTTTGTTCCGTGCATTTAAATGAACGCATAGTTTCGTTTATAAACGCTGAATGCATTCAAGAACGCAAATGCTTATGCATTTATAAAAATGAAATGCAAACGGAATGCATTTTTTGGGATACTTGAATGCAACTGGGTCTGTATGGAAATAAATATTGGGTTGAAACTTTTTAGTAAGCTTATGGAAACCTGTTTTTTGTGGGAATTTCCATGTTTCTTGTGGAATTTCCATGTTTCTTGTGGAATTTCCAAGTTTCTTGCTTGGATTGTATATTAATGAATTACATCGTTAACGTCCCTCGGTATAGCTTCATAATTTCCAGGAATTGATGTCGACATACATGTGTGATATGTTATGTCACCACCACTGACAAATCTTATATCACGAGGTTAATGAGTGCACAACAAAGTTGCTTAGTACTGTTAAGAGTGTTGTAGTCTAGGGAAATAAACACTGAATTTGTTTGGTTGAGAATATTTTCATTTGAGAGGAATGAATTTATGAATTAGGATCAAAAAGCAATACTTCTATTAATTGTGATTTTGAATAATACTGTCTATATCAATACTTTTTAATTAAACGGAGGCTATCTACCCTTCAACATAAATAATCCTGTCCATAGCGACTTCCAATCATGCGTACATACTGTTTTCCTGGGTCAATTGGCAGCCATGTTTGGTTACATTTGCATTGAAAAAGGATGGGCAAAATAGACTTTGACAGATCGTGAGGCTCCAAAGGTACTGATTGAAAAAGGTTTGACTTCATTAAAAGCGTCAAAAACCCATCTTGCTATTGATGTAATTCATGATACAGAATTTCCCATAATGAATATTTTTTTCGGTTCGTAATCATTCTCTGGACCTGGTCACAAGCACAGCAGGAAGATGTATACAAGACCCAAGATCAATGGTCGGTCCCAGAATGAGGACCTGGTCACAAGCACAGCAGGAAGATGTATATAAGGCCCAAGATCAATGGTCGGTCCCAGAATGAGGACCTGGTCACAAGCACAGCAAGAAGATGTATATAAGACCCAAGATCAATGGTCGGTCCCAGAATGAGGACCTGGTCACAAGCACAGCAAGAAGATGTATATAAGACCCAAGATCAATGGTCGGTCCCAGAATGAGGACCGATCCCTTATTAGCACTAGCACTAACCCGAAGGTGAAAAATTAGTAATATTAATTAGGGCTAGTAAAAATCTAGAAGTTTTATATAGTCGGGCTTATGAAAATTGTAATGCCCACCGTCCAGTGATTATATAATTATTCGGGTTAGTGAACAAAAATCCTAATTTCTTGACTGCTTTAGGTCAGATACCACTATTGCATTTCCCATAGGCCTCCATTATAGCCTTTTGGGTTACAATCCCTTAATTCCTATAATCTGAACAGATGAAAAAAACTTATTTTAAAGAACTATCTTAGAGACACTAAATAATTACCAGAAAATTGGGGGTAATGTAATGTTTTCAGCCTCTAATACTTCACAAGAAGGTATGCACCCCCAGAATGGCAGTAAAGACATTTTACAAGTACTTTTTGCAAGTATGCCCTCAGTACCATTGTACCAATTAAACTGCAAATTTCAGTCAAAATATCCTAAATGAACATGTTTTATGTTGGAAATATAATTTTTTGATGTTTTACGGGGATTTGTTACGATTACGGTTATTTAATCCAACCAGAATCTACCTTACAATCTGACTATATTCCCTAATAGACCCCTATACTTTTTCAACCAATCAATCAACGGTGGCCGATTTATTTATTATTTCCTTAACTTAGGGTCTAATGTAACACTAACATTGGAGTATAATTATGTCTCCCCCATTTTGTGGAATGCAGATATATTGTTTTTGCGCTGTCTGTCACTTGTCTGTATGTCACAAACTTTGTCCGGACTAGTTCTCCTGAACCCCTGGCCGGATTGTATGAAACTTGGCAGGGATGATCAGTACTAAGCATAGTTACGCATATTTTCTCCCTGTTTGGTTGAATGATTTTTGGCGGAGTTATGGCCCTTTAAAGGTTTTAATACACAGGTGTTATCCGGAACTAGTTCTCCTGAACCCCCAGCCGGATTTCAACGAAACTTGGCAGGGATGATCAGTATCAAGTCTAGTTTCTCATGACATGTTCCAGTTGAATGGTTTTTGGAAGGACTATGGCCCTTTAAAGGTTTAATACACAAACTGTGTAGGGATGATCAGTATCAAGCCTAGTGCCGCATGTCTTCGTGTTCTGGTTGAATAATATTTAGCAGAGTTATGGCCCCTTAAACAGAAACTTTTTCCAGACTAGTTCTCCTGAACCCCTGGCCGGATTTCAATGAAACTTGGTAGGGCTGATCAGTACCAAGCCTAGTTGCACATATTGACATTGATTAATTTTTGGCAGATTTATGGCTCTTTCCCCAGTGGGGGAGACATATATTGTTACTAAAAACCAACAGTAGTTAGCTTCCGTTTAGAAATACTACATTATTTTCAGAGCTAAAGTGCAACTATGGGAAGCAAAAAAATCAATTTATATAATAAATATCCATCAGTTTATTTCCAAGTAAGAGTGCTGACTAATATATCTCGTGTGTTGATCTCCTTCCAGAGTTTTCAACAAATTGGTTTGAAACTTTACAAGATTCTTACCTATATATACAGGGCTTTTTCTAGGTGTCCCACGGGCCTTTTTTCAATGCAAAATAGTATCTTTTTTTTCCCAATTGTTATAAAAATTCCCAATCCCAAAAAAAAGTAAAAATATTGTACTGATACATCCCTTATGCTACATACTAATCAATATAAGTGGTATGTTATTGATGTAATAGTGTTTGTAATTACACCTTTTAGGCTTTTACATCGCCCTAACTTACAGAATGTTGATGTAAACAATTTTCAATTGGCCATTTTATAAATAAAAAAAATCCCAATTGGGTTATTTTTACAATAGAAATTTACAAGGTTCCTTTTTCCCAAAATACCCGAAAGAAGCCCTGATATGTCAAGATGTGTATATTGATTTGGCATCAAAATTGCCCCTGTATAATAGGAGTTACATCCCCTTTTTTGTGTCGCCTGTGTAGCATGACAGACACTTAGAGATCACTTTGTCCGCCGTCCGTCCTCCGTCACACTTTAACCTGCAACCTAAATCCTACCACACAGAATATTGTTACCCCTTTTTGTGTCGCCTGCCTAGCATGGCAGACACTAAGGGATCACTTTGTCTGTCCGTCGTCGTCCGTCGCACATTAACCTGCAACCTAACCTTGACCATAACTTCACTGTCGTCCTTGAATGCTGCTTTCACTGTCCGATATTTTTATGTTGTTACACATGTCCAATAACTTTCATTTTGGCAGAGTTATGCCTCCTTTCATAAAACGTTGACCTGCAACCTAACCAAGCTCATTACCAGCCATAACTTAAGAAGTATTTGACATATGTTCATGAAATTTCACACATGTATTCATCTTACCACACAGAATATTGTTACCCATGACCAATAACTCTGACTTTCATTTCAGCAGAGTGTTGCCCCTTTTCTTAAAACTTCAACTTGCAATAACTTGAAAAGTAGCTCATAACTAGCCATAACTTAAGTAGTTGACCTATGTTCATGAAATTTCACACACATATATTGTTATCAAAGGAATATCGCTACACATGTCCAATAACTCTGACTTTCACTTTGGTGGAGTAATGCCCATTTTCATAAAACTTTAACCTGCAACCCAACCTAGCTCATAACTTGGCAAAATAATGACCTATGGTCGTAAAACGTTATACTGTTCTTCTTTTGCAATTATCCAATGCAGATGTATGCCCCTTTCCTTAAACTTCAACATTTATAAAAAAAACTGCTCAATAATTTATGAAGGATTGTACCCTTTGTCTTCAAACTTTATAGTTAGATTGAACTTGCTGAAATAAGCACACGACATGTGACACAAGTGTTCCGTGGAACACCCTTCTAGATTTTTTCTACGAATTCTACGTTTTTTCTGCAGATTGTCTTCAGTGGTGGCAACCATGTCCCATGGACACATTTTAGTTTTTATGCATCCACCACCGAATGGTGATGGGGCATATAGCATTAGCCATGACCGTCCTTCTGTCCGCAGCGTTTTTTTTCCTTCTTTGGACGGGTCCGGTAAACGGACCCGTGTCCGTACGGACCCATTCCCAATCACAAAAAATAGCATTTTCCCCAATTTTGAGTAAAAAAAAAAAATAAAAATAAAAATCCCAATTCCAAAATGGTGGAAAAAAACGCTGTGTCCGTCTGGAAAATATTGTGTGTTTATCTCATCCAACAGTTTTCAACTGATTGTTTCGAAACTTTACAGGATGCTGACCTATGATGTCAAGATGTACATATCGATTCGGCGTCAAAATGTACCTTGTATTATCGGCCTTTCTTTTGTCAAATTTTACGTTTTTCACCGATTGTTTTCAGTGGAGGCATCCATGTCCCATGGACACATTGTAGTTGTAAATATTTTATTTTAGTTATCTTGGTTATAGAAGAAAGTGTTGACAATTTCATTATTGAAAAACTAGCCATGTTGGGCAGAGTTATGTCCCTTCAATTATTTTAGACTGCTAAACTTGCTTTGTTGACACTAGCTCTTTCATATTAAATCTCATTTTTATCAAACTGTGTTGTAGTGTTTATATCACTGACGGCTTCAACAAGTTCAATGACCAGTCCAGCTTGAGCAGAAACAGCAGAGTTGTGGCCCTTAGTTGATTGACAAGAGAGTTGGGGCCCTTAGTTGATTGACAAGAGAGTTGGGGCCCTTAGTTGATTGACAAGAGAGTTGGGGCCCTTAGTTGATTGACAAGAGAGTTGTGGCCCTTAGTTGATTGACAAGAGAGTTGGGGCCCTTAGTTGATTGACAAGAGAGTTGGGGCCCTTAGTTGATTGACAAGAGAGTTGTGGCCCTTAGTTGATTGACAAGAGAGTTGTGGCCCTTAGTTGATTGACAAGAGAGTTGTGGCCCTTAGTTGATTGACAAGAGAGTTGGGGCCCTTAGTTGATTGACAAGAGAGTTGGGGCCCTTAGTTGATTGACAAGAGAGTTGGGGCCCTTAATTTATTGACAAGAGTTGTTTTGCTTTATTTACACTTTAGGTCAATTTTCATCTTTAATAGACTTGTTCAGAATGTTTATTTCAAAAAAAGATAGGAAATCTTGAAAACAAGCCCTATCTAACACCCCCTCTTGACCCCCTCACTGGTAATAAGAGCTTTGTAAGCAAGAAGAGCATTCCCAGGCCCTCTTGTACCTCTTGTTTGTATTTAAAGTAATCAATTTTACTTCCAGAAATACGACTGTGACACACTGGATGTGAATGACATTTCCCTGCGTTTAGAGATAGTTCAAATTAAAGAGATACGTCACAACAACCTTATCCACTTCGTCGGGGCCTGTCTTGAATGGCCCAATGTATGCCTACTCGTTGAACCATGTCCAAAGGTAAGATGTCTGGGTGTGTTTATCTTCTTTTTTTGAATTGTCTCATTTTCAATGTCGTAGGGAATCCATGGCCAGGGTGGTAAATACGCTGCCTTTGAAACCTTCTCAGCCCTTAGTGATGTGGGTTCAAATCCCACTGTGGGCTCGACTTGTAGGTGAGAAAGTGTTACGATGCAGGAAGTATACAGTACTTGTTCTACCCAGGAAAAAGTGGGTGGTCTGCCTCCACCACTAAATATTTACCATAAAATGTGTTGACAGTGAAGCAAAACACCATTCCACCAGATTCATCGTCGTTCCAAAATTTGCTTTTTCATGAGATTTATTGAAATGGTATCTGATAAAAGTCTCTAACAAGCACCAAAATATAATAACATTCAGCAATACTTTATGGACTTGCCAGTTTTAATTATGAGCTGTCGACTCCAAAATATATAATCATGTGTTAGTATTTTTTGACAAATCAGAGCAAAAGATAAGCAGCTCATTTGGGTAAATGCTACATCACTAAAGGGACAATGTCCGTAACTTTTAGCTTATAAAACACAAAATAATTGTATTACAAACATAACACACCAACCATTATTGAATATTTACTAAATAAAACCAAGAATTCAATAGCGGTACAAAAAAATAGGAACCGTACAAAAAAATAGGAACCGCTTCATGAGGTTGAACTTGTAACAGTTACACACACTAAAGTTACACTTGCGGGTAATAATAGCTTAACTGCGCAATAGTTGACCTTGCTCCCAACTGAGCTAAATGGGCCGGATGTATTACACAAGACATACTGTATAGAAAACCGACTGCGCTAATGGATGTCATGATCAGCACAAACGGTAAATATTATGGGTCCCACATTGTTTACAAATAATAAATAAAACCCTTTTTTTAACTCATGAATGTATTACTACCGACTTACCTGGGTCTATGCTCATGTTTTCATGCATACATTTCACTGAATAACAATCAAACAGTTATTTGGCTATGCTTAATATCTGCTTACTTACAGACAGTGTACCTTTAAAAACTCGTTAAATGCCAATCAAATCCGTGCATATTCAGCCAAAATGTTACTGTAGTGTCTTCATACAACAGTTTCATTCTTGATCCCTGTATCTTTACCTGACTCATTTTATGCAAAATGCAGACGTTTGCCTCCCGATCAATGATGCCTCCCGATCAATGATGCCTCCCAATCAATCAATCAATGATGCCTCTCAATCAGTGATGCCTCCCAATCAATGATGCAATCAATGATGCCTCCCGATCAATGATGCCTCCCAATCAATGATGCAATCAATGATGCCTCCCGATCAATGATGCCTCCCGATCATTGATGCCTCCCAATCAATGATGCCTCCCGATCAATGATGCCTCCCGATCAATGATGCCTCCCAATCAATGATGCAATCAATGATGCCTCCCGATCAATGATGCAATCAATGATGCCTCCCAATCAATCAATGATGCCTCCCGATCAATGATGCCTCCCAATCAATGATGCCTCCCGATCAATGATGCCTCCTGATCAATGATGCAATCAATGATGCCTCCCAATCAATGATCCGCTTTTGAGACCGGGATGGTAAAGACGGCGAGTTTGACAATTTCTCACCTCTGATTGCTACGAATTCGAATCCCACTGGGAGCTTGACTTGTAAGTGAGGAAGTGTTGATTCTTACAGATGCTGGAGGTTGTACTGTACACTACTCGTTCTACCCAGGAAAAAGTGGGTGGTCTGCCTCCACCACTAAAAAAATATTAATTTTCATATTACAGTCTACACTAATCTCGATGTTCAAGGGACCGCAAGAAAAGTTTGACCTATCTGAAGTTTGAATTAAAAGAGATTGGATTTCTGCAGACTTAATTTTGTTTATTCATTATCCCAACCACCAGTTTTTGCACTATGTTTATATTGCCGATATTTGCTGATTTTTATTAAAATAATAGTCTTCTATAGTGTTGGGAATCAGCTGAAAATTCATGATCGATCATCAGAATATTTAACCGACCGATGATTGATCATTAATCGATTAAACATGGCTGCTATAAAAGACAAGTGTAAGCCTTTTTCAGACTATAATGAAGAAAAGAACCACATTTCAAGTATGTTCTGGTAATAAAGGAACAGAATGAAACTAACCAACATATATTTTAAAAAATAAGTTGTGATAACCACTATAAATATGTGATTACTTGTTGGAAAATTATAACTCATTTTATTTCTTGTATATTTTAGTACAAGAGAATGAAATAAGCCATAATTTTCAACAACAGAGTAAAGTTGATCATGAAAAATGTAATCGATTAATCAGATGAAAGGCATAACTGATTGATGATCGATCAAATCGATAAATCGGAACAACACCTTCAAGTTCACTATTAGGTAAGAGTGGTGCTCCAAACTTGCCATAGTTCAGGATAACGTCTGTGTAGGTCCATACTGTATGGTTGGTTGCAGTTTTATGAGAATGACCCATGTGTGTTTTTTCTAAACGTTGACACGCCTGGCCAGTAATATCATGGAATGTCCGTGATCATAATCAGGCTTTATATAATAGGTCATTGCACTAAAGTGATGTTGTTTGGTAAGACATTTGCTGTGGTCCCAGACGTTGTGTAAGGTGTCGTTCTGCTCAACAACAAGCATACGTACCAGTACAACAATATGTATGATTTTTTCATTCTGTAACTAATAACTTCATTCAGATTGAAGCCAAAATCAGATTACATTATTAAACTCACTGTATCAGACAGTTTCTTGATCAGTTTGCATCATGCATGTAAATGTACTTTCGTTTCATAAAATGTTTATCCAGGTCATTTAATATTAAATTATATCAGCAAAATTTTCCAAGACTGGCAATGATGTATTGATGTTGTTACATTTTATTAAGAAGGACAACTTAAAATAAAATCATTCCATACTTCTTATGGCCTTTGATTGGAAAGTAAAAGTTATTCTATTCTAAGGTAACCCAAACTTGTTTTTAATTTATGAAAACAAACTTTCTTGTTACAATGGTAAGTTTACCCTGCTCAGTTAGATAAAAGATTTAACAAACAATTCACACACAATGCTTTACAAGACTTTAGTGTCTCATGTTCAAATCAGCACGTTAAAGAACCATAGGAATCTATTTGATAATAAGAGTAGGGCACGGTTTCCTGATTCCTATATATCCTTCCCCTCTCTCTTGCCTTCATTAGTAATTGGACCTTTACGAAACTTTGCCAGTGTTTTTATATATTCGAAAACAAGCCAGATCAGATTAATTTCACCGGAGTTATGGCCCTTGTTTTTTCTGAAAACTGCCATATTAAGCCTTGTGAACACTCGAGCACCTTCATTTATTATTTGATCTTTACCAAACTTGCACAGATTGTTAATATCAATAAAAGCTCGGACAAGTTTGGAAACAAGCCAGATCAAATCAGTAACACCGGAGTTATGGCCCTTGTTTTTTCTGAAAATTGCAATTTTCTGCCTGTGAACAATCTAGCACTTTCATTTATTATTTGATCTTTACCAAACTTTCACAGGTTGTTAATACTAATGAAAGCTTAGACAAGTTTGAAAACCAGCTAAATTAGGTCAATAATGCCAGAGTTATGGCCCTTGTTTTTTCTGAAAAATGCCGTCTTTTGCCTTGTGAACACTCTAGCACCTTCATTTATTATTTGATCTTTACTAAACTTGCACATATTTTTCTTAATATCAATAAAAGCTTGGACAATTTTGAAAAACAGCCAGATCGGATCAGTAACAAATGGAGTTATGGCTCTTGTTTTTCTGAAAAATGCCATTTTTTGCCTTGTGAACACTCCAACATCTTCATTTATTATTTGATCTTTACCAAACTTGCACAGATTGTTAATATCAATGAAAGCTTGGACAAGTTTGAAAACCAGCTAATTTGGTTAACTAACACCTGAGTTATGGCTCTTGTTTTTTCTGAAAAATGCATTTTTTGCCTTTTGAACACTCTAGCACCTTCATTTATTATTTGATCTTTACCAAACTTACACAGATTGTTAATATCAATGAAAGCTCAGACAATTTCAAAAACCAGCCAGATCGGATCAGTAACACATGAGTTGTGGCTTTGTTTTTTTCTGAAACGTGCTATTTTCTGCCTTGTGAACATTGTAGCACCGTCATTTATTATTTGATCTTTACCAAGCTTGCACAGATTGTTAATATACAAAAACATCTTCAATCAGCATTGGCGAGAGGACAATTTTTTCATCCTCGCAAAGATCCTCAGGTGATCGATTCAGGGCCCTCTGTTAATATTCACTGTGATTCTGTAGGGAAGCTTAGAGGATCTTCTGGCCAACGATACTGTGAAACTTGGTTGGGATTTCAAGTTTTCCTTACTGAAGGATATTTGCCGTGGAATGGACTTCCTACACAGATCAGAGATAGGTTCCCATGGTCGTCTAAAGTCAACCAACTGTCTCGTAGATAACAGATGGACATGTAAAGTTGCAGGTAAGGTTAGAAATTTTACTTCAAAAAGCTGACTTGTTTTTATACATGTAGCTGAGATTTCTAAATCAGTTTTAAATACTCTTTGACATCAAGTACGGGGTCCCTCAGTACACGATTAACAAACTGCAAACTGTTCAAAATACTGCCGCCCGCATAATAACCAGAACATCAAGGTTCAGTCACATCACACCAATATTAAAGGATCTCCATTGGCTTCCCGTGCAATATAGAGTGGAGTACAAAATTCTTACCCATACATTCAAAGCTCTTCATGGCCAATCACCAGTATATATCAAAGACATGATACAAATTTACAGACCAACACGAAATCTACGCTCAGCACATCAATCATCGACACTGGTGGTTCCATCAAAAAGTAAACAAGTGAAATACGGTGACGGGTGCTTTACATCAGCTGCGCCTACATTGTGGAACTCATTACCATCAAATATTAGAGACTGTGAAACACTTCAAAGTTTCAAGAGACAGTTAAAGACTTTTTGCAAGTCTACGGCCGCCTTATCTGAACAGTTTGCAGCGCATGGCGCACCGAGCTCGCTCGGCAGTCAATCTGTTCAGGCAGCAGACCTTAATATCAATTACTGTGACATTGAAAGTGCGAGTTCCTTGCTAGTAGTTTTGCAATTAAAATTAAATAGTTTTCTTATAGCATTTTTTAAAGATTTAACATTTTTAATTTGTATGTTGCTGTTATTACTATTTTTATTGATCCGATTCTTAAAAGAATATATTCAATGTATATTGTTAGCCTTAATGAGTCGATTTTTAACAATATTCTGTTTTAAGTTTTTAGTATTTAAACAATGTAGTCTTAATCGTAATAACTCATTTGATTTTTGTGACCTTATATTATGTGTTTTAATATTCTTAAAGCTTTTGAGGTTTTTTTAGTGTTAATTTTCATACTAGTAGTGATTTTCTGCCTTTATTCCTGTGATATTTTATGTTTATTGTACAGCGCCTTTGAACGTATCTTGTGTATGAAAAGGGCGCTATATAAGTTTGGTATATAATAATAATAATAATAATAATAATAATAATAATAATTAAAAAATAATCTCTCTTATGGCGCGGTTGACACCATTAGTATAATCTTGATGTACGATAAAATTGGAAAAGCTAGTGTCCGCATGGTTTATCTTGCTTCCTCCTTGCAGGATTTTCACCAAACCACGTGTTCCCACTTTTGTTGTCCGATCATACAACCAAAATTTCTGAAAGCGCAAAGCTATTTGTCAATCAAAATAAGTATAAAAGTCGAACAGGAAACACGATTTCGGCTTTTTCATTGACGTTGAGAAAATTACTGTGACACCATTATAAACGCTACGAGGAATTGATCAATTAATTGTATCGCTCTATGGAAGGTCACAACACGTCACGACCTCTTTTTTGATCGGATTTTTCCGAATTCTTTATTTTGTATAGAGCAACCAATCGGAACTGCCTCGTCGTCAGACTCCATCACTTGGGAATCCACATTTACCGAGTACGGAAATCGGCAAAGATTTCCGATCTATAGAGCAACGGAAAATTACAATTATTCACGAACGGTTCGTGGAATTATTTTATCCAATGAGAATAAAACAAACTTCATCAATATGTTAATTTAGCGCATGGGTCGGTAAAAACGTGTTTTAGGTTGTTACAATGTCAATGTTGCGGTACGTGGCAGGTGCCATTCCTGGTTAACCAATGAATAAACCAGTGAAAGAGTCCAAACAAGAGTCAAGGAAGCGTTAAAGAGGCAGAACTTTTGTTTCTTCTTGGCATGTTGGTCGAGAGTGGCTTAAATGTACCGAAGATGGTAAAATGCAGTGCACTTGTTGCACAGAATCCGGATTAGACACTGTCACTGATGGTTCCTTTGTAAAGGGGTGTTCTAGCATGCGGATTGACACTATAAAAAAACACGAACAGTAAAAATTCCATGTAAAATTAGCTTTACAGAAAAGTGTGACCAATGTTTCTGAAAGCCCTGCTGCTGTTGCCCTGTACAAGCTGAAACAGGCAGAAACCTTTCAAAGAAATAGACAATCTTTTTTCTTTGTATACAAAAGAATGAATATATAAATAAACATCATGTTTTACATATATCATTAGAGTAATAAAGGCATCAGTTTTTAAAAGAAACATTTCGGGCAACCACTTTTTCTTTCGGGCAACCAAATTTTGATGAAATGGTTCCAAAAGTTAATTTTGCAGACTGCTCATAGCATCCTTTAATGTCCAATCGGGATGTTATATATTGCTGAAATCTTGTATCCATAGTTTGCCACCTATCCGAATGGAAGACAGACCTAAGCCGACCTCCACTTTTTGTCTCACCTTTTCGAAGAAAAAAACGGGACGGTGATCACTTTTCTGGCGGCGGTCAACATTTTTTTAAAGATTTTTTGCGAGGCATATATCTCCAATACCATCAAAGTTATTGCCTTGAAACTTTGTATGAACATTCACAGTGGTATGCCCTTACCGCTCATTAGGCCCCCAACCCACCAGTGACCTTGTCTTTAAAGACAAAAGAACTTCGTCAAGTCTTTCTTGGTTTAAGTTTTTTGGAAGGTATATATCTCCAATACAGTCAAAGGTATTGCTTTGAAATTTTGTATGAACATTAACTGGGGTATGCCCTTACCCTTTTTCAGTAAGCCCCAAACCACCAATGAACTTGACCTTGTCTTTAAAGACAAAATAATATTTTTTTCTTGATTAAATGGTTTGGTTATAGTATTTTCCTAGGTATATATCTCCAATAACGTCAAAGTATGGCTTTGAAACCTTTTTTTGAACATTCACTAGGGTTTCACAAAAACCCACGCCACCAATGACCTTGACTTTAAAGACAAAAGAACTATGATCATTAACATTCACCTTGTACTTAAAATGTTCTCGATTCTACTTTATTTACTTTATTTCAAATCAGGTTCACTTACACCCCTCCCAGTACCACCCAATAACAACTTAAAGATAGATATATACACCCCTATGACCCCAACAAACCAACCCTTGTAGACGGCCCTTGGCGGTGGCCCTGATTATTGCAATCACACCATCAGTTTGTCAGTCCGAAACAATCATGTCTCGGCTATAACTCTGAAAATACTGGAGGATTTTCAGTGAAACTTCACACAAGTGCTCCCGAGAAGGTGTGTCGCATGCATGAGTCAGGTTGGTACTTCAAAGGTCAAGGTCTTACTTGGAAGTCAAAGGGCAACAAGGGTAAACATTTTCGGGTGCATTTGTCACTTGACATTTGGTGCACCAACTATACATTTTGTAATTCAATGGTAACTACTGAGATTGTTTGCAGGATTTGATGCACCAACTATACGTTTTGTAATTCAATGGTAACTACTGGGATTGTTTGCAGGATTTGGTGCACCAACTATACATTTTGTAATTTAATGGTTACTACTGGGATTGTTTGCAGGATTTGGTGCACCAACTATACGTTTTGCTGGAACTAGAAAAGCAACAACTAAGGATGAGGAACCACCAGCTCCTGAGAGGTAGGTCTTTATTAAATAATGGCTAATATTCAGGGATATAACGATCAATCGATTTTCTAATGCACTTGTCAAAAATCCTGTAATCCGAATGGTTGACGTTTAAACATTTGTGACTTTTTAATAATGTATAACCTCTCGAAAATCCAGTTATGCAATGTTCAACCGTAAAGATCGAGTTGTCATTTTTTATCAGAACTGTCAAAAACAATGAAATGCATTAGAAACGGGGGTTAACCAGTATTGAATCTTGGAAGTCAACGGCATATTAGTCCTTGAATGTTCAAAAATGGTGTATTTGTGACCATTAAGCGTCGCAAAATTTCAATACAGTTAACCCTATAGTAACCGATCATCAGTTACTTGGGTATTTGATTTTGATGATCGATTATGTCTATAACTGATCATCGGTAAAATGAAAATTAATGTTGAAAATAGAAATAAACACGATTATCCAGAAGAATAGACTTATAAAAATGGGCAAATACACAAATAAACACATTTATATCAATTAAAATTTTGCAATATTTTCATGTTAAAATGGAGAAATGCTCATTAAGATTTGTGAAATGCTAGAAAAAATTGCGGAAAAATCCAAATCCACCGATCATTATGGACGTTTAAAACTCCTTTCTGGCAAGCAACAACCCACTTTGTTTAACTACTTTCATTATTTAGGCCAAGGCATTTTATAATGTTGTTTATCATGTTTATAAGTGTC
>JAWPHD010017657.1:0-43523 GCA_037043455.1 Cyrtodaria siliqua | reverse complement strand
CCTTGTTATCAAAAGTGGTGTGGGTTTGAGACATTCCTAGTATAGCATGCTTTCCTTGTTGTCAATGTGGTGTGGGTTTGAGACATTGCTAGTATAGTAGCTTTCCTTTTCCTTGATATCAAAGTGGTGTGAGTTTGATAACATTGCTAGTATAGCAGGCTTTATTTGTTATCAAAGTGATGTGAGTTTGATACATTGCTAGTATAGCATGCTTTCCTTACTATCAAAGTGGTGTGGGTTTGAGATCATGCATTCCTTATTGTCAAAGTGGTGTGGGTTTGAGACACTACTAGTATAGCATGCTTTCCTTGTTGTCAATGTGGTGTGGGGTTTGAGACATCGCTAGTATAGGCAGGCTTCCTTTGTTATCAAATTGGTGTGAGTTTGAGACATTCCTAGTATAGCATGCTTTCCTTGTTGTCCAATGTGGTGTGGGTTTGAGACAATTGCTAGTATTAACAGGCTTTCCTTGTTGTCAAAGTGGTGTGGGTTTGAGGACATGCTTTCTTGTTATCAAAGTAGTGTGGGTTTGAGACATTTTCTAATATAGCATACTTTCCTTGTTGTCCAAAGTGGGGGCGTATTTGAGACTGCTACTATAGCAGGCTTTCCTTGTTATTGAAGTGGTGTGGATTTGAGACACTGCTTGTATAGCTTGCTTTCCCTTGTAAATAAAGTAGTGTGGGTTTGAGACATTGCTAGTATAATCATGCATTCCTTGTTGTCAGAGTGGTGTGGGTTTTGAAAACACTGCTAGTATAGCATGCTTTCCTTGTTGTTAATGTGGTGTGGGATTTGAGACATTGCTACTATAGAAGGTTTTCTTTGTTATCAAATTGGTGTGAGTTTGAGACATTCCATGTATAGCATGCTTTCCTAGTTGTCAATGTGGTGTGGGTTTGAGACATTGCTAGTATAGCAGGCTTTTCCTTGTTGTCAAAACTGGTGAGGGTTTGCGACATGCTTTCCTTGCTATCAAAGTGGTGTGGGTTTGAGACACTGCTTGTAAACGCTTGCTTTCCTTGTAAACAAAATAGTGAAGGTTTGAGACATTGCTAGTATATCATGCATTTCCTTGTCGTCAGAGTGGTGAGGGTTTGAGACACTTCTAGTACAGTTCCTTGTTATCAATGTGTTTGGGTTTGAGACATTGCTAGTATAGCAGGTTTTCCTTACTATTAAAGTGGTGTGGGTTTGAGGGCATGCTTTTCCTTGTTATAAAAGTGGTGTGAGTTTTGAGACATTGCTAGTATAGCATGCTTTCCTTGTTATCCAAAGTGGCGTGAGTTTGAGACATTGCTACTATAGCATGCTTTCCTTGTAATCGAAGTGGTGTGAGTTTGAGGACATTGCTAGTTATAGCAGGCTTTTCACTGTTATCAAAGTGGTGTGGGTTTGAGACATTGGTAGTATAGTATACTTTCCTTGCTATCAAAGAGGTGTGGGGTTTGAGGCATGCTTTCCTTGTTATAAAAGTGGTGGTGAGTTTGAGACATTGCTAGTTATAGCAGGCTTTCCTTGTTGGTCAATGTGGTGTGGGTTTGAGACATTGCTAGTATAGCAGGCTTTCCTAGTTGTCAAAGTGATGGTGGGGTTTGAGACATTGCTAGCATAGCAGGCTTTCCTAGTTTGTCAAAGTGGTGTGGGTTTGAGACATTGGTAGTATAGCAGGCTTTCCTTACTATTAAAGGTTGGTGTGGGTTTGAGACATCTCTAGTATAGCAGATTTTCCTTACTATTAAATTGGTGTGAGTTTGACACATTCCTAGTATAGCTATGCTTTTCCTTATTGTCAATGTGGTGTGGGTTTGAGACATTGCTATTATAGCAGGCTTTCTTTGTTATCAAATTGGTGTGAGTTTGAGACATTCCTAGTATAGTATGCTTTCCTTGTTGTCAATGTGGTGTGGGTTTTGAGACATTGCTAGTATAGCAGGCTTTCCCCTTGTTGTCCAAAGTGGGTGTGGGTTTGATACATTGCTAGTATAGCAGGCTTTCCTTACTATTAAAGTGGTGTGGGTTTTGAGACATCTCTAGTATAGCAGATTTTCCTTACTATTAAATTGGTGTGAGTTTTGGGGGGCACTCCACAGTTTAATGTACATTTCTCAATCTTCAAAACCCATGACAAGCTCTTAGCCTGAATCCTTGAGCAAAAAATAAATCACATCATCATTGTGTCATACATTTCTGAGAAGACAATAAAATTACCCATGTTTCCATACCAAATAAAAGTATCAAAAAGCATTTTCTGTACAAACTTTAGTCTCATTTCTTTAAGATTACCCCACCCCCTTAAAAACATGCTAAAAATGCAATTTTAGCAATATTTCAAATGTCAATAAATGAAAATAAAAAATTTTTCCTACACATATCAGGGTGATGTCATCACTCATAATGCTCTTGCATATCAGGAAATGCTAAATTTTTTACATACCAAGTCCGGCATTTTTAAAAAGTTATTCCACGCTGATCTCTTCGTCAGTGAAATCAACCATTTTAACTACTTTTAGGAAGTTTTTGATTGGTTTCACATTTTTTCTATTTATAGCCTCCAAAAAAACCCAAAAGAATGCATATTCCAATACACCAAAATAAAAACTTAGAAGTAATCAAAACTGAAAAAAACATCAAACATGTGCTTCATAATTATTATAAAGACCATCCATGGACCTAAAAGATGCTTAGGTTGATTTCTTTCTGATTTACACACCATGGACATTCATGCGAAACTGAGGACTTGCCCCCTTAAGGGAAAAGTTGTCCGTTAAAAAAAAATTGAAACGCCCCCTTTTTCCATTTCGCGAATTTATTCCGGACGTCTTGACATACGTTTTATTGCGACTGGTCCAAAAATTGGGCCTAAAGAGCATTGGCTAAAGACTTAAGATACACTGAAATAGCCTTTTTAACAGCTTTTTTGCAAACTTTTTTCTTTCGGTCTTTTTTTTTTCCATAGCATGAAAAAAGGTCTGAAATTTGCAATCCAGAAGTCATTTCCTCTCTAAAAAGTTGCCTCCTTACGAACCCGATTTATATAAAGCCGCTATCTTGTGCGAATTTATTTTTATTTTAACGCGACCACGACATAATGACGTCATGTGACATGACGTCACCCCACATGCTATTCTATGTTTAACGTCATTTTACTATGACATCAAAATACCATAGCAACCCAGTACTTAAATGGGACATTACCATTAGCAAAGTGTACATATATTGAAAACAGTGTTATGGCAAACCCAAGAATTACACAAATGGTTAGTTTTTAAATGGCAAAAAAGCCCACCTCAAACTTAGAAAATCCTACTAAAATTGCATATACCAACCGCAAGACACATGGGATCTTGAGATATCGCAAGTTGAGATATCTCACGATAAGTTGCAATACATCTTGAGAAAATTGTAAGATATATCTCTATTTATTTTGTGATATCAATGACTCAAGACACATTGAGATATCTCAAGATAATTATCTCAAAATAACCTAAGATATCTCAAGACAGTTATCTCAAGATAACTTGAGACTATATTGAGATATCTTGAGATTAATTGGAGATATCTCAATACAAATATCTCAATATAAATTGAGATATCTCAAGATAAAATGTGATATCTCAAACATGGAGTAATCTCAAGATAAATAAGACATATATCGAGATAAATAAGGATACGGTGCAATCGCGGGAGTATTACAATATACATATTTTTACCGAGGTTGTTCATAATCTGGGTTTCGTAGCAATGCGGGTTGGCCTTATCGACACAATTACATTCTAACCGAAGTAGTTCTCTTCGCAAACAAACCGAATGGTAACAAACTTTGAAAATATGTTGAAATACAGACAAAAAAATCCTTCATTTGACTGTTTTAGTAAAAAAAGGTTTGACCCTTAAGGGGGGCACTCCACAGTTTAATGTAACATTTCTCAATCTTCAACACCATGACAAGCTCTTAGCCTGAATCCTTGAGCAAAAATAAATCACATCATCATTGTGTCATACATTTTCTGAGAAGACAATAAAATTACCCTGTTTCCATACCAAATAAAAGTATCAAAAAGCATTTTCTGTACAAACTTTAGTCTCATTTCTTTAAAGATTACCCCACCCCTTAAAACATGCTAAAAATGCAATTTTAGCAATATTTCAAATGTCAATAAATGAAAATAAAAAATTTTCCTACACATATCAGGGTGATGTCATCACTCATAATGCTCTTGCATATCAGGAAATGCTAAATTTTACATACCAAGTCCGGCATTTTAAAAAAGTTATTCCACGCTGATCTCTTCGTCAGTGAAAATCAACCATTTTAACTACTTTTAGGAAGTTTTTTGATTGGTTCACATTTTTCTATTTTATAGCCTCCAAAAAACCCAAAGAATGCATATTCCAATACACAAAAATAAACTTAGAAGTAATCAAAACTGAAAAAAAACATCAAACATGTGCTTCATAATTATTATAAAGACCATCCATGGACCTAAAAGATGCTTAGTTGATTTCTTTCTGATTTACACCATGGACATTCATGCGAAACTGAGGACTGCCCCCTTGACACATTCTAGTATAGCATGCTTTTCCTTGTTGTCAATGTGGTGTGGATTTGAGGACATTGCTAGTATAGCAGGCTTTCTTTGTTATCAAATTGGTGTGAGTTAAGAGACATTCCTAGTATAGCATGCTTTCCTTGTTGTCCATGTGGTTTGGGTTTGAGACATTGCTAGTATAGCAGACTTTCCTTGTTGTCAAAGTGGTGTGGGTTTGAGACATTGCTAGTATAGCAGGCTTTCCTTATTGTCAAAGTGGTGTGGGTTTGAGACATTGCTAGTATAGCAGGCGTTCCTAGTTGTCAAAGTGGTGTTGGTTTGAGACATTGCTAGTATAGCAGGCTTTCCTTACTATTAAAGTGGTGTGGGTTTGAGACAATCTCTAGTATAGCAGATTTCCTTACTATTAAATTGGTGTGAGTTTGACACATTCCTAGTATAGCATGCTTTCCTTGTTGTCAATATGGTGTGGGTTTGAGACATTGCTAGTATAGCAGGCTTTCTTTGTTATCAAATTGGTGTGAGTTTGAGACATTGCTAGTATAGCAGACTTTCCTTGTTGTCAAAGTGGTGTGGGTTTGAGACATTGCTAGTATAGCAGGCATTCCTTGTTGTCAAAGTGGTGTGGGTTTGAGACATTGCTAGTATAGCAGGCTTTCCTTGTTGTCAAAGTGGTGTGGTTTGAGACATTGCTAATATAGCATATTTTCCTTGTTGTCAATGACAGGCATATTTGAGACTGCTAATATAGCAGGCTTTCCTTGTTATCAAATTGGTGTGGGTTTGAGACACTGCTTGTATAGCTTGCTTTCCTTGTAACCAAAGTAGTGTGGGTTTGAGACATTCCTAGTATATCATGCATTCCTTGTTGTCATAGTGGTGTGGGTTTGAGACACTGCTAGTTACAGCATGCTTTCCTTGTTATCAAAGTGGTGTGGGTTTGAGACATTCCTAGTATAGCATGCTTTCTTTGTCATCAAATTGGTGTGGGTTTGAGACATTGCTAGTATAGCAGGTTTTCCTTACTTTTAAAGTGGTGTGGGTTTGAGACATTCCTAGTATAGCATGCTTTCCTTGTTGTCAATGTGGTGTGGGTTTGAGACATTGCTAGTATAGTAGGCTTTCCTTGATATCAAAGTGGTGTGAGTTTGATACATTGCTAGTATAGCAGGCTTTATTTGTTATCAAAGTGATGTGAGTTTGATACATTGCTAGTATAGCATGCTTTCCTTGCTATCAAAGTGGTGTGGGTTTGAGACATGCTTTCTTGTTATCAAAGTAGTGTGGGTTTGAGACATTGCTAATATAGCATACTTTCCTTATTGTCAAAGTGGGGCGTATTTGAGACTGCTACTATAGCAGGCTTTCCTTGTTATTGAAGTGGTGTGGATTTGAGACACTGCTTGTATAGCTTGCTTTTCCTTGTAAATAAAGTAGTGTGGGTTTGAGACATTGCTAGTATATCATGCATTCCTTGTTGTCAGAGTGGTGTGGGTTTGAAACACTGCTAGTATAGCATGCTTTCCTTGTTGTTAATGTGGTGTGGATTTGAGACATTGCTATTATAGAAGGTTTTCTTTGTTATCAAATTGGTGTGAGTTTGAGACATTCCATGTATAGCATGCTTTCCTAGTTGTCAATGTGGTGTGGGTTTGAAATATTGCTAGTATAGCAGGCTTTCCTTGTTGTCAAAATGGTGAGGGTTTGCGACATGCTTTACTTGCTATCAAAGTGGTGTGGGTTTGAGACATTGCTAGTATAGCAGGCTTTCCTTGTAATTGAAGTGGTGTGGGTTTGAGACACTGCTTGTAACGCTTGCTTTCCTTGTAAACAAAATAGTGAAGGTTTGAGACATTGCTAGTATATCATGCATTCCTTGTCGTCAGAGTGGTGTGGGTTTGAGACACTTCTAGTACAGTTCCTTGTTATCAATGTGTTTGGGTTTGAGACATTGCTAGTATAGCAGGTTTTCCTTACTATTAAAGTGGTGTGGGTTTGAGGCATGCTTTCCTTGTTATAAAAGTGGTGTGAGTTTGAGACATTGCTAATATAGCATGCTTTCCTTGTTATCAAAGTGGCGTGAGTTTGAGACATTGCTACTATAGCATGCTTTCCTTGTAATCGAAGTGGTGTGAGTTTGAGACATTGCTAGTATAGCAGGCTTTCACTGTTATCAAAGTGGTGTGGGTTTGAGACATTGGTAGTATAGTATACTTTCCTTGCTATCAAAGAGGTGTGGGTTTGAGGCATGCTTTCCTTGTTATAAAAGTGGTGTGAGTTTGAGACATTGCTAGTATAGCAGGCTTTCAGTGTTGTCAATGTGGTGTGGGTTTGAGACATTGCTAGTATAGCAGGCTTTCCTAGTTGTCAAAGTGATGTGGGTTTGAGACATTGCTAGTATAGCAGGCTTTCCTAGTTGTCAAAGTGGTGTGGGTTTGAGACATTGGTAGTATAGCAGGCTTTCCTAACTATTAAAGTGGTGTGGGTTTGAGACATCTCTAGTATAGCATATTTTCCTTACTATTAAATTGGTGTGAGTTTGAGACATTCCTAGTATAGCATGCTTTCCTTGTTGTCAATGTGGTGTGGGTTTGAGACATTGCTATTATAGCAGGCTTTCTTTGTTATCAAATTGGTGTGAGTTTGAGACATTCCTAGTATAGTATGCTTTCCTTGTTGTCAATGTGGTGTGGGTTTGAAACATTGCTAGTATAGCAGGCTTTCCTTGTTGTCAAAGTGGTGTGGGTTTGAGACATTGCTAGTATAGCAGGCTTTCCTTGTTGTCAAAGTGGTGAGGGTTTGAGACATTGCTAGTATAGCAGGCTTTCCTTATTTTTAAAGTGGTGTGGGTTTGAGACATTGCTAGTATAGCAGGCTTTCCTTGTTGTCAAAGTGGTGTGGGTTTGAGACATTGGTAGTATAGCAGGCTTTCCTTACTATTAAAGTGGTGTGGGTTTGAGACATCTCTAGTATAGCAGATTTTCCTTACTATTAAATTGGTGTGAGTTTGAGACATTCCTAGTATAGCATGCTTTCCTTGTTGTCAATGTGGTGTGGGTTTGAGACATTGCTATTATAGCAGGCTTTCTTTGTTATCAAATTGGTGTGAGTTTGAGACATTTCTAGTATAGTATGCTTTCCTTGTTGTCAATGTGGTGTGGGTTTGAAACATTGCTATTATAGCAGGCTTTCTTTGTTATCAAATTGGTGTGAGTTTGAGACATTCCTAGTATAGCATGTTTTCCTTGTTGTCAATGTGGTGTGGGTTTGAGACATTGCTAGTATAGCAGGCTTTCCTTGTTGTCAATGTGGTGTGGGTTTGAGACATTGCTAGTATAGCAGGCTTTCCTTGTTGTCAAAGTGGTGTGGGTTTGAGACATTGCTAGTATAGCAGGCTTTCCTTGTTGTCAAAGTGGTGAGGGTTTGAGACATTGCTTGTATAGCAGGTTTTCCCTTACTATTAAATTGGTGTGAGTTTGACAATTCCTAGTATAGCATGCTTTCCTTGTTGTCAATGTGGTGTGGGTTTGAGACATTGCTAGTATAGCAGGCTTTCTTTGTTATCAAATTGGTGTGAGTTAGAGACATTCCTAGTATAGCATGCTTTCCTTGTTGTCCATGTGGTTTGGGTTTGAGACATTGCTAGTATAGCAGACTTTCCTTGTTGTCAAAGTGGTGTGGGTTTGAGACATGGCTAGTATAGCAGGCATTCCTTGTTGTCAAAGTGGTGTGGGTTTGAGACATTGCTAGTATAGCAGGCTTTCCTTGTTGTCAAAGTGGTGTGGGTTTGAGACATTGATAATATAGCATACTTTCCTTGTTGTCAATGACAGGCATATTTGAGACTGCTAATATAGCAGGCTTTCCTTGTTATCAAAGTGGTGTGGGTTTGAGACACTGCTTGTATAGCTTGCTTTCCTTGTAACCAAAGTAGTGTGGGTTTGAGACATTCCTAGTATATCATGCATTCCTTGTTGCCATAGTGGTGTGGGTTTGAGACACCGCTAGTACAGCATGCTTTCCTTGTTATCAAAGTGGTGTGGGTTTAAGACATTCCTAGTATAGCATGCTTTCTTTGTTATCAAATTGGTGTGGGTTTGAGACATTGCTAGTATAGCAGGTTTTCCTTACTTTTAAAGTGTTGTGGGTTTGAGACATTCCTAGTATAGCATGCTTTCCTTGTTATCAAAGTGGTGTGGGTTTGAGACATTCCTAGTATAGCATGCTTTCCTTGTTGTCAATGTGGTGTGGGTTTGAGACATTGCTAGTATAGTAGGCTTTCCTTGATATCAAGGTGGTGTGAGTTTGATACATTGCTAGTATAGCAGGCTTTACTTGTTATCAAAGTGATGTGAGTTTGATACATTGCTAGTATAGCATGCTTTCCTTGCTATCAAAGTGGTGTGGGTTTGAGATCATGCATTCCTTATTGTCAAAGTGGTGTGGGTTTGAGACACTACTAGTATAGCATGCTTTCCTTGTTGTCAATGTGGTGTGGGTTTGAGACATCGCTAGTACAGCAGGCTTCCTTTGTTATCAAATTGGTGTGAGTTTGAGACATTCGTAGTATAGCAAGCTTTCCTTGTTGTCAATGTGGTGTGGGTTTGAGACATTGCTAGTATAACAGGCTTTCCTTGTTGTCAAAGTGGTGTGGGTTTGAGACATGCTTTCTTGTTATCAAAGTAGTGTGGGTTTGAGACATTGCTAATATAGCATACTTTCCTTGTTGTCAAAGTGGGGCGTATTTGAGACTGCTACTATAGCAGGCTTTTCTTGTTATTGAAGTGGTGTGGATTTGAGACACTGCTTGTATAGCTTGCTTTCCTTGTAAATAAAGTAGTGTGGGTTTGAGACATTGCTAGTATATCATGCATTCCTTGTTGTCAGAGTGGTATGGGTTTGAAACACTGATAGTATAGCATGCTTTCCTTGTTGTTAATGTGGTGTGGATTTGAGACATTGCTAGTATAGCAGGTTTTCTTTGTTATCAAATTGGTGTGAGTTTGAGACATTCCATGTATAGCATGCTTTCCTAGTTGTCAATGTGGTGTGGGTTTGAGACATTGCTAGTATAGCAGGCTTTCCTTGTTGTCAAAGTGGTGAGGGTTTGCGACATGCTTTCCTTGCTATCAAAGTGGTGTGGGTTTGAGACATTGCTAGTATAGCAGGCTTTCCTTGTAATCGAAGTGGTGTGGGTTTGAGACACTGCTTGTAACGCTTGCTTTCCTTGTAAACAAAAAAGTGTGGGTTTGAGACATTGCTAGTATATCATGCATTCCTTGTCGTCAGAGTGGTGTGGGTTTGAGACACTTATAGTACAGTTCCTTGTTATCAATGTGTTGTGGGTTTGAGACATTGCTAGTATAGCAGGTTTTCCTTACTATTAAAGTGGTGTGGGTTTGAGGCATGCTTTCCTTGTTATAAAAGTGGTGTGAGTTTGAGACATTGCTAGTATAGCATGCTTTCCTTGTTATCAAAGTGGCGTGAGTTTGAGACATTGCTACTATAGCATGCTTTCCTTGTAATGGAAGTGGTGTGACTTTGAGACATTGCTAGTATAGCAGGCTTTCCCTGTTATCAAAGTGGTGTGGGTTTGAGACATTGCTAGTATAGTATACTTTCCTTGCTATCAAAGAGGTGTGGGTTTGAGGCATGCTTTCCTTGTTATAAAAGTGGTGTGAGTTTGAGACATTGCTAGTATAGCAGGCTTTCCTTGTTGTCAATGTGGTGTGGGTTTGAGACATTGCTAGTATAGCAGGCTTTCCTAGTTGTCAAAGTGATGTGGGTTTGAGACATTGCTAGTATAGCAGGCTTTCCTAGTTGTCAAAGTTGTGTGGGTTTGAGACATTGGTAGTATAGCAGGCTTTCCTTACTATTAAAGTAGTGTGGGTTTGAGACATCTCTAGTATAGCAGATTTTCATTACTATTAAATTGGTGTGAGTTTGAGACATTCCTAGTATAGCATGCTTTCCTTGTTGTCAATGTGGTGTGAGTTTGAGACATTCCTAGTATATCATACTTTCCTTGTTGTCAATGTGGTGTGGGTTTGAGACATTGCTATTATAGCAGGCTTTCTTTGTTATCAAATTGGTGTGAGTTTGAGACATTCCTAGTATAGCATGCTTTCCTTGTTGTCAATGTGGTGTGGGTTTGAGACATTGCTAGTATAGCAGGCTTTCCCTGTTATCAAAGTGGTGTGGGTTTGAGACATTGCTAGTATAGTATACTTTCCTTGCTATCAAAGAGGTGTGGGTTTGAGGCATGCTTTCCTTGTTATAAAAGTGGTGTGGGTTTGAGACATTGCTAGTATAGCAGGCTTTCCTTGTTGTCAAAGTGGTGAGGGTTTGAGACATTGCTAGTATAGCAGGCTTTCCTTATTGTCAAAGTGGTGTGAGTTTGAGACATTGCTAGTATAGCATGCTTTCCTTGTTATCAAAGTGGCGTGAGTTTGAGACATTGCTACTATAGCATGCTTTCCTTGTAATCGAAGTGGTGTGAGTTTGAGACATTGCTAGTATAGCAGGCTTTCACTGTTATCAAAGTGGTGTGGGTTTGAGACATTGGTAGTATAGTATACTTTCCTTGCTATCAAAGAGGTGTGGGTTTGAGGCATGCTTTCCTTGTTATAAAAGTGGTGTGAGTTTGAGACATTGCTAGTATAGCAGGCTTTCCGTGTTGTCAATGTGGTGTGGGTTTGAGACATTGCTAGTATAGCAGGCTTTCCTAGTTGTCAAAGTGATGTGGGTTTGAGACATTGCTAGTATAGCAGGCTTTCCTAGTTGTCAAAGTGGTGTGGGTTTGAGACATTGGTAGTATAGCAGGCTTTCCTTACTATTAAAGTGGTGTAGGTTTGAGACATCTCTAGTATAGCAGATTTTCCTTACTATTAAATTGGTGTGAGTTTGAGACATTCCTAGTATAGCATGCTTTCCTTGTTGTCAATGTGGTGTGGGTTTGAGACATTGCTATTATAGCAGGCTTTCTTTGTTATCAAATTGGTGTGAGTTTGAGACATTCCTAGTATAGTATGCTTTCCTTGTTGTCAATGTGGTGTGGGTTTGAAACATTGCTAGTATAGCAGGCTTTCCTTGTTGTCAAAGTGGTGTGGGTTTGAGACATTGCTAGTATAGCAGGCTTTCCTTGTTGTCAAAGTGGTGAGGGTTTGAGACATTGCTAGTATAGCAGGCTTTCCTTATTTTTAAAGTGGTGTGGGTTTGAGACATTGCTAGTATAGCAGGCTTTCCTTGTTGTCAAAGTGGTGTGGGTTTGAGACATTGGTAGTATAGCAGGCTTTCCTTACTATTAAAGTGGTGTGGGTTTGAGACATCTCTAGTATAGCAGATTTTCCTTACTATTAAATTGGTGTGAGTTTGAGACATTCCTAGTATAGCATGCTTTCCTTGTTGTCAATGTGGTGTGGGTTTGAGACATTGCTATTATAGCAGGCTTTCTTTGTTATCAAATTGGTGTGAGTTTGAGACATTCCTAGTATAGTATGCTTTCCTTGTTGTCAATGTGGTGTGGGTTTGAAACATTGCTATTATAGCAGGCTTTCTTTGTTATCAAATTGGTGTGAGTTTGAGACATTCCTAGTATAGCATGTTTTCCTTGTTGTCAATGTGGTGTGGGTTTGAGACATTGCTAGTATAGCAGGCTTTCCTTGTTGTCAATGTGGTGTGGGTTTGAGACATTGCTAGTATAGCAGTCTTTCCTTGTTGTCAAAGTGGTGTGGGTTTGAGACATTGCTAGTATAGCAGGCTTTCCTTGTTGGCAAAGTGGTGAGGGTTTGAGACATTGCTTGTATAGCAGGCTTTCCCTTACTATTAAATTGGTGTGAGTTTGACAATTCCTAGTATAGCATGCTTTCCTTGTTGTCAATGTGGTGTGGGTTTGAGACATTGCTAGTATAGCAGGCTTTCCTTACTATTAAAGTGGTGTGGGTTTGAGAAATCTCTAGTATAGCAGATTTCCCTTACTATTAAATTGGTGTGAGTTTGACACATTCCTAGTATAGCATGCTTTCCTTGTTGTCAATGTGGTGTGGGTTTGAGACATTGCTAGTATAGCAGGCTTTCTTTGTTATCAAATTGGTGTGAGTTAGAGACGTTCCTAGTATAGCATGCTTTCCTTGTTGTCCATGTGGTTTGGGTTTGAGACATTGCTAGTATAGCAGACTTTCCTTGTTGTCAAAGTGGTGTGGGTTTGAGACATTGCTAGTATAGCAGGCATTCCTTGTTGTCAAAGTGGTGTGGGTTTGAGACATTGCTAGTATAGCAGGCTTTCCTTGTTGTCAAAGTGGTGTGGGTTTGAGACATTGCTAATATAGCATACTTTCCTTGTTGTCAATGAGAGGCATATTTGAGACTGCTAACATAGCAGGGTTTCCTTGTTATCAAAGTGGTGTGGGTTTGAGACACTGCTTGTATAGCTTGCTTTCCTTGTAACCAAAGTAGTGTGGGTTTGAGACATTCCTAGTATAGCATGCTTTCCTTGTTGTCAATGTGGTGTGAGTTTGAGACATTCCTAGTATATCATACTTTCCTTGTTGTCAATGTGGTGTGGGTTTGAGACATTGCTATTATAGCAGGCTTTCTTTGTTATCAAATTGGTGTGAGTTTGAGACATTCCTAGTATAGCATGCATTCCTTGTTGTCATAGTGGTGTGGGTTTGAAACACTGCTAGTACAGCATGCTTTCCTTGTTATCAAAGTGGTGTGGGTTTAAGACATTCCTAGTATAGCATGCTTTCTTTGTTATCAAATTGGTGTGGGTTTAAGACATTGCTAGTATAGCAGGTTTTCCTTACTTTTAAAGTGGTGTGGGTTTGAGACATTCCTAGTATAGCATGCTTTCCTTGTTATCAAAGTGGTGTGGGTTTGAGACATTCCTAGTATAGCATGCTTTCCTTGTTGTCAATGTGGTGTGGGTTTGAGACATTGCTAGTATAGCAGTCTTTCCTTGTTGTCAAAGTGGTGAGGGTTTGCGACATGCTTTCCTTGCTATCAAAGTGGTGTGGGTTTGAGACATTGCTAGTATAGCAGGCTTTCCTTGTAATCGAAGTGGTGTGGGTTTGAGACACTGCTTGTAACGCTTGCTTTCCTTGTAAACAAAATAGTGTGGGTTTGAGACATTGCTAGTATATCATGCATTCCTTGTCGTCAGAGTGGTGTGGGTTTGAGACACTTATAGTACAGTTCCTTGTTATCAATGTGTTGTGGGTTTGAGACATTGCTAGTATAGCAGGTTTTCCTTACTATTAAAGTGGTGTGGGTTTGAGGCATGCTTTCCTTGTTATAAAAGTGGTGTGAGTTTGAGACATTGCTAGTATAGCATGCTTTCCTTGTTATCAAAGTGGCGTGAGTTTGAGACATTGCTACTATAGCATGCTTTCCTTGTAATGGAAGTGGTGTGACTTTGAGACATTGCTAGTATAGCAGGCTTTCCCTGTTATCAAAGTGGTGTGGGTTTGAGACATTGCTAGTATAGTATACTTTCCTTGCTATCAAAGAGGTGTGGGTTTTAGGCATGCTTTCCTTGTTATAAAAGTGGTGTGAGTTTGAGACATTGCTAGTATAGCAGGCTTTCCTTGTTGTCAATGTGGTGTGGGTTTGAGACATTGCTAGTATAGCAGGCTTTCCTAGTTGTCAAAGTGATGTGGGTTTGAGACATTGCTAGTATAGCAGGCTTTCCTAGTTGTCAAAGTTGTGTGGGTTTGAGACATTGGTAGTATAGCAGGCTTTCCTTACTATTAAAGTAGTGTGGGTTTGAGACATCTCTAGTATAGCAGATTTTCATTACTATTAAATTGGTGTGAGTTTGAGACATTCCTAGTATAGCATGCTTTCCTTGTTGTCAATGTGGTGTGAGTTTGAGACATTCCTAGTATATCATACTTTCCTTGTTGTCAATGTGGTGTGGGTTTGAGACATTGCTATTATAGCAGGCTTTCTTTGTTATCAAATTGGTGTGAGTTTGAGACATTCCTAGTATAGCATGTTTTCCTTGTTGTCAATGTGGTGTGGGTTTGAGACATTGCTAGTATAGCAGGCTTTCCTTGTTGTCAAAGTGGTGTGGGTTTGAGACATTGCTAGTATAGCAGGCTTTCCTTGTTGTCAAAGTGGTGAGGGTTTGAGACATTGCTAGTATAGCAGGCTTTCCTTATTGTCAAAGTGGTGTGGGTTTGAGACATTGCTAGTATAGCAGGCTTTCCTAGTTGTCAAAGTGGTGTTGGTTTGAGACATTGCTAGTATAGCAGGCTTTCCTTACTATTAAAGTGGTGTGGGTTTGAGACATCTCTAGTATAGCAGATTTCCCTTACTATTAAATTGGTGTGAGTTTGACACATTCCTAGTATAGCATGCTTTCCTTGTTGTCAATGTGGTGTGGGTTTGAGACATTGCTAGTATAGCAGGCTTTCTTTGTTATCAAATTGGTGTGAGTTAGAGACATTCCTAGTATAGCATGCTTTCCTTGTTGTCCATGTGGTTTGGGTTTGAGACATTGCTAGTATAGCAGACTTTCCTTGTTGTCAAAGTGGTGTGGGTTTGAGACATTGCTAGTATAGCAGGCATTCCTTGTTGTCAAAGTGGTGTGGGTTTGAGACATTGCTAGTATAGCATGCTTTCCTTGTTGTCAAAGTCATGTGGGTTTGAGACATTGCTCATATAGAATGCTTTCCTTGTTGTCGAAGTGGTGTGGGTTTGAGACACTACTAGAATAGCATGCTTTCCTTGTTGTCAAAGTGGTTTGGTGATACATTGCTAGTATAGTAGGCTTTCCTTGTTATCAAAGTGGTGTGGGTTTGAGACATTGCAAGAATAGCATGCATTCCTTGTTGTTGAAGTGGTGTGGGTTTGAGACATTGCTAGAATAGCATGCTTTCCTTGTTGTCAAAGTGGTTTGGTTTGATACATTGCTAGTATAGTAGGCTTTCCTTGTTATCAAAGTGGTGTGGGTTTGAGGCATGCTTTCCTTGTTATCAAAGTGGTGTGAGTTTGAGACATTCCTAGTATAGCAGGCTTTCCTTGTTGTCAAAGTGGTGTGGGTTTGAGACATTGCTAGAATAGTATGCTTTCCTTGTTGTCAAAGTGGTTTGGTTTGATACATTGCTAGTATAGTAGGCTTTCCTTGATATCAAAGTGGTGTGGGTTTGAGAAATTGCTAGTATAGCATGCTTTCCTTGTTGTCAAAGTGGTTTGGTTTGAGACATTGCTTAGTGCTAGTATAGTATGCTTTCCATGTTGTCAAAGCGGCGTGGGTTTGAGACATTGCTAGTATAGCAGGCTTTCCTCGATATCAGAGTGGTTTGGATTGACACATTGCTAGTACAGTATGCTTTCCTTGTTATCAAAGTGGTGTGGGTTTGAGACATTGCTAGTATAGCAGGCTTTCCTTCTTCTCAAAGTAGTGTGTTTGAGAGATTGCTAGTATAGCATGCTTTCCTTGCTATCATAGTGGTGTGGGTTTGAGACATTGCTAGTATAGCAGACTTTCCTTGTTGTCAAGGTGGTGTGGGTTTGAGACATTGCTAGTATAGCGGGCTTTCCTTGTTGTCAACAGGGTGTGGGTTTGAGATGTGGCTAGACTAAGTTTAGCAGGCTTTCCTTGCTATCAAAGTGGTGTGAGTTTGAGACATTGCTAGAATAGCATGCTTTCCTTGTTGTCAAAGTGGTGTGAGATTGAGACATCGCTAGTATAGCATGCTTTCCTTGTTGTCGAAGTGGTGTGGGTTTGATACATTGCTAGAATAGCATGCTTTCCTTGTTGTCAAAGTGGTTTGGTTTGATACAATGCTAGTACAGTAGGCTTTCCTTGTTATCAAAGTGGTGTGAGTTTGAGACATTGCTAGTATAGTAGGCTTTCCTTGTTATCAAAGTGGTTTGGGTTTGAGACATTGCAAGTATAGCAGGCTTTCCTTGTTATCAAAGTGGTGTGGGTTTGAGACATTGCTAGAATAGTATGCTTTTCTTGTTGTTAAGGTGGTATTGGTTTGAGACATTGCTAGTATAGCATGCATTCCTTGTTGTTGAAGTGGGGTGGGTTTGATACATTGCTAGAATAGCATGCTTTCCTTGTTGTCAAAGTGGTTTGGTTTGATACATTGCTAGTATAGTAGGCTTTCCTTGTTATCAAAGTGGTGTGGGTTTGAGACATTGCTAGTATAGCATGCTTTCCTTGTTGTCAAAGTGGTTTGGTTTGATACATTGCTAGTATAGTAGGCTTTCCTTGTTATCAAAGTGGTGTGGGTTTGAGACAATGCTTGTATAGTAGGCTTTCCTTGTTAACAAAGTGGTGTGGGTTTTAGACATTGCTAGTATAGCAGGCTTTCCTTGTTATCAAAGTGGTGTGGGTTTGAGACATTGCTACAATAGCATGATTTCCTTGTTGTTAAGGTGGTGTGGGTTTGAGACATTGCTAGTATAGCATGCATTCCTTGTTGTCGAAGTGGTGTGGGTTTGAAACATTGCTAGTATAGTAGGCTTTCCTTGTTGTCAAAGTGGTGTGGGTTTGAGCCATTGCTAGTATAGCAGGCTTTCCTTGTTATCAAAGTGGTGTGGGTTTGAGACATTGCTAGTATAGTAGGCTTTCCTTGTTATCAAAGTGGTATGGGTTTGAGACATTGCTAGTATAGTAGGCTTTCCTTGTTGTCAAAGTGGTGTGGGTTTGAGACATTGCTCATATAGCATGCTTTCCTTGTTTTCAAAGTGGTGTGGGTTTGAAACATTGCTAGAATAGCATGCTTTCCTTGTTGTCAAAGTGGTTTGGTTTGATACATTGCTAGTATAGTAGGCTTTCCTTGTTATCAAAGTGGTGTGGGTTTGAGACATTGCAAGAATAGCATGCTTTCCTTGTTGTTAAGGTGGTGTAGGTTTGAGACATTGCTAGTATAGCATGCATTCCTTGCTGTCAAAGTGGTGTGGGTTTGAGACATTGCTACTATAGCATGCTTTCCTTGTTGTCAAAGTGGTTTGGTTTGATACATTGCTAGTATAGTAGGCTTTCCTTGTTATCAAAGTGGTGTGGGTTTGAGACATTGCTAGTATAGTAGGCTTTCCTTGTTATCAAAGTGGTATGGGTTTGAGACATTGCTAGTATAGTAGGCTTTCCTTGTTGTCAAAGTGGTGTGGGTTTGAGACATTGCTCATATAGCAGGCTTTCCTTGTTGTCAAAGTGGTGTGGGTTTGAAACATTGCTAGAATAGCATGCTTTCCTTGTTGTCAAAGTGGTTTGGTTTGATACAATGCTAGTATAGTAGGCTTTCCTTGTTATCAAAGTGGTGTGGGTTTAAGACATTGCTAGTATAGCAGGCTTACCTTGTTATCAAAGTGGTGTGGGTTTGAGACATTGCTAGAATAGCATGCTTTCCTTGTTGTCAAAGTGGTGTGGGTTTGAGACATTGCTAGTATAGCATGCTTTCCTTGTTGTCAAAGTGGTTTGGTTTGATACATTGCTAGTATAGTAGGTTTTCCTTGTTATCAAAGTGGTGTGGGTTTGAGAAATTGCTAGTATAGTAGGCTTTCCTTGTTATCAAAGTGGTGTGGGTTTGAGACATTGCTAGAATAGCATGCTTTCCTTGTTGTTAAGGTGGTGTGGGTTTTAGACATTGCTATTATAGCAGGCTTTCTTTGTTATCAAATTGGTGTGAGTTTGAGACATTCCTAGTATAGCATGCTTTCCTTACTATTAAATTGGTGTGAGTTTGAGACATTCCTAGTATAGCATGCGTTCCTTGTTGTCAATGTGGTGTGGGTTTGAGACATTGCTATTATAGCAGGCTTTCTTTGTTATCAAATTGGTGTGAGTTTGAGACATTCCTAGTATAGCATGCTTTCCTTGTTGTCAATGTGGTGTGGGTTTGAGACATTGCTAGTATAGCATGCATTCCTTGTTGTCGATGTGGTTTGGTTTGATACATTGCTAGTATAGTAGGCTTTCCTTGATATCAAAGTGGTGTGGGTTTGAGACATTGCTAGTATAGCATGCTTTCCTTGTTGTCAAAGTGGTATTGGTTTGAGACATTGCTTAGTGCTAGTATAGTATGCTTTCCATGTTGTCAAAGCGGCGTGGGTTTGAGACATTGCTATTATAGCAGGCTTTCCTCGTTATCAGAGTGGTTTGGATTGACACATTGCCAGTACAGTATGCTTTCCTTGTTATCAAAGCGGTGTGGGTTTGAGACATTAGTAGTATAGCAGGCTTTCCTTCTTGTCAAAGTAGTGTGTGTTTGAGAGATTGCTAGTATAGCATGCTTTCCTTGCTATCATAGTGGTGTGGGTTTGAGACATTGCTAGTATAGCAGGCTTTCCTTGTTGTCAAGGTGGTGTGGGTTTGAGACATTGATAGTATAGCGGGCTTTCCTTGTTGTCAACAGGGTGTGGGTTTGAGATGTGGCTAGACTGAGTTTAGCAGGCTTTCCTTGCTATCAAAGTGGTGTGAGTTTGAGACATTGCTAGTATAGCAGGCTTTCCTTGCTATCAAAGTGGTGTGAATTTGAGACATTGCTAGTATAGCAGGCTTTCCTTGTTGTCAAAGTGTTTGGGTTTGAGATAATGATAGTATAGCATGCTTTACTTGTTGTCAAAGTGGTGTGGGTTTGAGATAAAGATAATATAGCATACATTCCTTGTTATCAAAGTGGTGTTGGTTTGAGACATTGCTAGTATAGCATGCTTTCCTTGTTGTCAAAGTGGTGTGGGTTTGAGACACTGCTAGTATAGCATGTTTTCCTTGTTATCAAAGTGGTGTGGGTTTGAGACATTGCTAGTATAGCAGGCTTTCCTTGTTGTCAAGGTGGTGTGGGTTTGAGACATTGCTAGTATAACGGGCTTTCCTTGTTGTCAACAGGGTGTGGGTTTGAGATGTGGCTAGACTAAGTTTAGCAGGCTTTCCTTGCTATCAAAGTGGTGTGAGTTTGAGACATTGCTAGTATAGCAGGCTTTCCTTGCTATCAAAGTGGTGTGAATTTGAGACATTGCTAGTATAGCAGGCTTTCCTTGTCAAAGTGGTGTGGGTTTGAGACATTGCTAGTATAGCATGCTTTCCTTGTTATCAAAGTGGTGTGGGTTTGAGACATTGATAGTATAGCAGACTTTCCTTGTTGTCAAAGTGGTGTGGGTTTGAGACATTGCTAGTATAGCATGCTTTCCTTGTTATCAAAGTGGTGTGGGTTTGAGACATTGCTAGTATAGCAGGCTTTCCTTGTTGTCAAAGTGGTGTGGGTTTGAGACATTGCTAGTATAGCAGGCTTTCCTTGTTGTTAAGGTGGTGTGGGTTTGAGACATTGCTAGTATAGCATGCTTTCCTTGTAACCTGTAATGCTCCCAAGAGTTCTCGAGTTCTTGGACTCTGCATGCTGTCCTATTGTGTTCATTATTTGTACACATTTTCATCGGATTATTTTCAACTGTTTAAGAGATAGGATGAGGAAAAGAAATGCACGACAAAGACATAAAAAGAAGCAACATATGGGATGCAGAAGCTATATAATCGAGGCCTTGAAGGGTATAATTCTGCTTAACTGCAAAACAGAACAATGGCACTTGTCTCTATGAGTTCTTCACATGAAAGTGAGTACATGTGTGATGCACATGAAAGTGAGTACATGTGTGATGTGTCATGGAATTCTTTAAGAGGATTCTGCGGTATGATGAACAATTTAAAATTTAAAAAAAATACTATGTTGACAAGCTTAAACAAGAGGTCAATGACCTTGAAGCTCTACTGATTGATTTTGATTTCAGGAAGTAGTCGCTACAGACTTGTTTTTTGAAAATCTATTTTTAACCGTGGCGGCCATCTTGAATTTCCGGCCGACCTGAAATTTTGCTAAGATCAATAAGACATTAAGAGCAACATTCCTGTGAAGTTTCATGAAAATCCGTCAGGTAGTTTCAAAGAAGTAGTCGCTACAAATTTTCATTATATAACTCTATGTAAACAAAGCAGCCATGTTTAAGGTCAAATCAAAACGATTTTCGACAAGGACCAACATCATGTCATACTGATCATTTTAGAAAAAGTCCCATATCAATATCTCTTATTGTTTTGAAGAAGTAGTCGCTACAAACTTATTTATTTTAAATCTATTTTAAGCTGTGGCGGCTATCTTGAATTTCCGGCCGACCTGAAATTTTTCTAGGATCAACTAGACATCAAGAGCAACATTCCTGTGAAGTTTCATGAACATCCGTCAAGTAGTTTCAGAGGAGTAGTCGCTACAAGTTTTTACTATATAACTCTATGTAACCAAAGATGGCCACTGGCAGCCATGTTTAACGTCGAATCAAAATAATTTTCCACAAGGATCTACATCATGTCATGCTGATCATTTTAGAAAAAGTCCCATATCAATATCACTTATAGTTTTCAAGAAGTAGTCGCTACAAACTTATTTTTTAAAAATCTATTTTTAGCTGTGACGGCCATCTTGAATTTCCGGCCGACCTGAAATTTTGATAGGATCAATTAGACATCAAGAGCAACATTCCTGTAAAGTTTCATGACAATCCGCCAAGTAGTTTCAGAGGAGTAGTCGCTACAAGTTTTTACAATATAACTCTATGTAAACAAAGATGGCCGCTGGCAGCCATGTTTAACGTTGATTCAAAACGATTTTTGACTAGGATCAACATCATGTAATGCTGATCATTTTAGAAAAAGTCCCATATCAATATCACTTATAGTTTTCAAGAAGTAGTCGCTACAAACTTATTTTTTAAAAATCTATTTTTAGCTGTGACGGCCATCTTGAATTTCCGGCCGACCTGAAATTTTTCTAGGATCAATTAGACATCAAGAGCAACATTCCTGTAAAGTTTCATGACAATCCGCCAAGTAGTTTCAGAGAAGTAGTCGCTACAATTTTTTACTATATAACTCTATGTAAACAAAGATGGCCGCTGGCAGCCATGTTTAACGTTGAATCAAAACGATTTTTGACTAGGATCAACATCATGTCATGCTGATCATTTTAGAAAAAGTCCCATATCAATATCACTTATAGTTTTCAAAAAGAAGTCGCTACAAACTTGTATTTTAAAACTCTATTTTTAGCTTTGGCGGCCATCTTGGATTTCACATCAACATGAATTTTTGCTAGGATCAACTAGACTTTATGGGCAACATTTCTGTAAAGTTTCATGAATATCCATCCAGTAGTTTCAGCTGTGAAGTCGCTACAAATAAAAGTTTACGGACAGACGGACAGACGGACGACGGACGCCGCACCACGGCATAAGCTCTGCTGATCTCTGATCAGTAGAGCTAATAAAAAGCTATAACCAATTTTGCCTAAATAATTGTGTTTAAATAATGAGTTATATTGTCTGGCTCTATGATTTTTTGAATGATGCCAAAGACATGCGTGATGTTTATGCAAACTAGTTTCCAAGATACAAGCTTACATAAACAAGAAATCCGTGGATTCACATGTCTCGCCTAACGGGGGCTGGACTTAAAAAAAAAAAGGTCAACGATGCTTAAATGAAAGTTTGTAAACATTTTAGTAACTAAAAACAATCGAGTTTGCCGTTTGCTGAGATGACATTTAAGTGCATTTAAGTTTTTTAAAAACAAAATGGCATTCTATTAAAAACAAGAGGCCCAAGAGGGCCTGTGGATGCTCTACTGGCTAAAACGGCTCTTATATCAAGGGTTGTCGACATAAAATTCCCATCAGTAGTTTTTTTAAAACATTGCAAAAACAACAGGGATAGGATGGCCTTAGTTTAACATTCTAAACTAATATGGTAAAGATCAGATAAAAAATGAAGTAACTACAGATTAAACAAAGGAACCTACAATACAGCATTTTTCAACAAATCAAGGCCCATAACCTGTCGTTACTAACTAGATCTAGCTGGTTTTCGAACTTGTCCAAAATTTCATTGATATACCATGCTTTGCACAACTAGACATCATCATGCTTTGCACAACTAGACATCATACTGAGGCTTCCTGCCAAATTTTGAAATTCCAACAAACCGTTTAGGAGGAGTAGCGCCGACAAGAAATTTAAAGTAAAAATGTCAAAGTGACATAAATCAGCAAACTGGAACAAAAGCACGATATGCATAACTAGACATCTTACCAATGCTTCCTGCCAAGTTTCGTCGAAATCCAACAAGGCGTTTAGGAGGAGTAGCGCCGACAAGAAATTTAAAATAAAAACAATTGAAGGGGCCGTAACTCCATCAAAAATCAACGAACCGGAAAAAAATAATGCAATAGGCACAGCAATGCTTCCTGCTAACATGGCGTTATCACCAACAAAAAAAAAAAAAAAATGAAAAAAAAAAAATGAAATAAAACAAGAGGTCAATGACCTTGAAGCTCTACTGATTGATTTTGATTTCAGGAAGTAGTCGCTACAAACTTGTTTTTTGAAAATTTATTTTTAGCCGTGGCGGCCATCTTGAATTTCCGGGCCGACCTGAAATTTTGCTAGGATCAATTAGACATCAAGAGCAACATTCCTGTGAAGTTTCATGAAAATCCGTCAAGTAGTTTCAGAGGAGTAGTCGCTACAAGTTTTCATTATATAACTCTATGTAAACAAAGATGGCCGCTGACAGCCATGTTTAACATCGAATCAAAACGATTTTTGACAAGGACCAACATCATGTCATGCTGATCATTTTAGAAAATGTCCCATATCAATATCACTTATAGTTTTCAAGAAGTACCGTAGTCGCTACAAACTTGTATTTTGAAAATCTATTTTTAGCCATGGCGGCCATCTTGAATTTCCGGTAGACCTGAAATTTTGCTAGGATCAATTAGACATCAAGAGCAACATTCCTGTGAAGTTTCATGAAAATCCGTCAGGTAGTTTCAGAGGAGTAGTCGCTACAAGTTTTCATTATATAACTCTATGTAAACAAAGATGGCCACTGGCAGCCACGTTTAACATCGAATCAAAATAATGTTCAACTTGGATAACCATCATGTCATGCTGATCATTTCAGAAAAAGTCCCATATCAATATCACTTATAGTTTTCAAGAAGTAGTCGCTACAAACTTATTTTTTAAAAATCTATTTTTAGCTGTGGCGGCCATCTTGAATTTCTGGCCGATCTGAAATTTTGCTAGGATCAATTAGACATTGAGAGCAACATTCCTGTAAAGTTTCATGAAAATCCGCCAAGTAGTTTCAGAGGAGTAGTCGCTACAAGTTTTTACTATATAACTCTATGTAAACAAAGATGGCCGCTGGCAGCCATGTTTAACGCCGAATCAAAACGATTTTTGACAAGGACCAACATCATGTCATGCTGATCATTTTAGAAAAAGTCCCATATCAATATCACTTATAGTTTTCAAGAAGTAGTCGCTACAAACTTGTATTTTGAAAATCTATTTTTAGCTTTGGTGGCCATCTTGGATTTCACATCAACATGAATTTTTGCTAGGATCAAATAGTCTTTATGGGCAACATTTCTGTAAAGTTTCATGAATATCCATCCAGTAGTTTCAGAGGAGTAGTCGCTACAAATAAAAGTTTACGGACAGACAGGCGGACGGACGGACGGACGCCGGACGCCGCACCACGGCATAAGCTCTGCTGATCTCTGATCAGTAGAGCTAAAAATTAAAAAATTAAAAAAATATATATATATATTTAAAAAGAAAATAAAAAAAATAAAAATAGTACTAATAAAAAAAAAAAGGCAAAACATCTGGAAAAGTTTGGTAAAGATCAGATGAAAAATGAATATCGTAATATAAAGGCAAAATATAGCATTTTTAACTAAATCAAGGGCCATAACTCCGCTGTTATTGGTCCGACCTGGCTGGTTTTCAAACTTGTGCGAGCTTTCATTGATATTAACAATGTGGTAAAGTTTGGTAAAGATCTGATGAAAAAAGAGTTAAAAATCATCAGCTCCAAAAAGTAGGTCAAGGTCATAGATGAAATCCAGGCATCCAAAAAAAAGATGCACTACCGAAGACAGAACTATGTCAAAATAGAATATGTTTTCTTCCAAAGATTAAGCTATAAATTAGGTTTAAAACATCTAGGGCATAATTCTAGTTCATGAGAAAGTGATGTAAATGTAACAATTAAAGTTATCTGCCCTTTGCTTGGATGGTGAAGGTCACATCCACATTTGCTTTGTCACGTTGCAATGTACCACTCAAGATACAACTATAAGCAAAGTTTGAAAGGTCTTAGTGCATACAGTTTGTGAAAAGTGACCTAAACGCAAAAGCTGAACATAAACATTATTAAGTTATCTGCCCTTTGCTTGGAGGGTCAAGGTCACTTCCACATTTGCTTTGTCACTTGCGATGTACCATCCATGATACAACTATAAGCAAAGTTTGAAAGGTCTAGTGCATACAGTTTGTGAGAAAATGACCTAAACGCAAAACTTGAATGTTGCCGCCTCCGCCGTCGCCGCCGGAAAAGCAACACCTATGTCTCCTTTTTTCTTCGAAAAGGCGAGACAAAAACTGTAACCAACATTTTCTAACTGTAAAGTGGGCCATAATTTTGTTAAATTAAAAGCCTGTGTTAAAGAACCCGTGTCTCTATATGTTTTCTAATGATGTCGAATACATGTGTAAAGTTTCAATCCATTATGTGAAGTAGTTTCCAAGATACCATACTAAACATTAACTACGCGGCGCAGATGCAGACACATACAACAACAACGATCAAGTGGTGACTTGCTGTTTTTTCTTCCTCAAAAAAGGTTGCGCTAAAAATCCACCTAGAGTTGTATGTTTTCCGTTTGTGTTCTTCGCTTGTATAAAGTTAAATCAGGGTTCCGGAAATATGGTTGCCCGATGTCCGGTGGGTGCGGGAAGGCGACCTTCACAAACCTGGTTGTCCATCACTTGCCAGATGGACGTTTCAGTTAAAAATCAAGCGAAAACTTGCCTTATTGTAAAGTGTGCTATTAATTGAGTAGGAATTAACCACTGCCACTTTTGCTGCGAGCAATTATTGATACCGTAAGTGTCATAAAACTGACCTGTGTTGTTTGTCATTGTTTAATCCTTCCCACTTGAAAGTCTATCAGAATCTGACTGGCCAAGGAAAATTTGAGATGTCAATCAAAAATGACCATGCAAGACCAACCTGACAATTAATCCAATTACAATCGATAAAACACTGCAAATTTTGAAGACGCGCAGTGTTTCGAATTTGCATATCATCTCAAATGTACCCCATAACGAGCCCCTCTATGCAGAAGTAATTCACGCGCCTGATGTAGTGTATCGCGGTGTATCGCAGTGACCCAAGGTAGCTTTGTATATTGGCCATTGTATCGCAGTGACCCAGGGTAGCTTTGTATATTGACTGGTGTATCGCAGTGACCCAAGGTAGATTTGTATATTGGCCGGTGTATCGCAGTGACCCAAGGTAGATTTGTATATTGGCTGGTGTATCGGAATGACACAAGGTAGCTTTGTATATTGACTGGCGTATCGGAGTGACACAAGGTAGATTTGTATATTGGCCTGTGTATTGCAGTGACCCAAGGTAGATTTGTATATTGGTCGGTGTATCGCAGTGACCCAAGGTAGATTTGTATATTGGCCGCTGTATCGCAGTGACCCAAGGTAGATTTGTATATTGGCCGGTGTATCGCAGTGACCCAAGGTAGATTTGTATATTGGCCGGTGTATCGCAGTGACCCGAGGTACATTTGTAAATTGGCCGGTGTATCGCAGTGACCCAAGGTAGATTTGTATATTGGCCGGTGTATCGCAGTGACCCAAGGTAGATTTGTATATTGGCCGTTGTATCGCAGTGACCCAAGGTAGATTTGTATATTGGCCGGTGTATCGCAGTGACCCAAGGTAGATTTGTATATTGGCCAGTGTATCGCAGTGACCCAAGGTAGATTTGTATATTGGCCGGTGTATCGCAGTGACCCAAGGTAGATTTGTATATTGGCCGGTGTATCGCAGTGACCAAAAGTAATTTGTAACAATTAAAAATCATGGCTCAACACTTGACCTAGTAATGTATCCATATTATCCAATGAAATAAGCGATGTATTTTTTTGACCCAATGGAACGACTCCCTTTCACTAACACGTGGTAAAATGAAACAATGGCGATTCAATCGAACCAGATTATAAACAAGTAGAAGAATTAAATGATTATGGCAATTTGACTGTATTTTTTTTTTTAGCAAAGAGATTATGGACGCATGTCATAATGAATAGGTGTACATCTGTTTTGTTTTAAAATGCCATGTTGGTTTTGACTGAAGACCAATGACAGAATGGAGTGTTTTTGTTTTGAAGTATGTTTGCCATTGACATTCAACTCTATCCAAGATCTGCTTTGCCCTTGGCTAATTTCGATAAGTATTCGAAGAATTGGCATCTCAAAAAGATAATAACAGAAAAACAACTACATATCAGTCAGGTTTAGTCTTAATTCGTGCTTATAATTTTCAACCCCAAAAAATGAGCTTGCTGATTCATGTGTGTAGTATATAGCGAAAGTGAAAGTAGTGAAAAACTTCTGTTTGATCAAACGCACCTATCAATTTTGGGGCAAGTGATTTGGAATTTGGAGCAAGTGATATTTTGGGCAAAGCAAGTGGATTATGAAAATCTACTTGCCCTGGGAAAATGGATTTTCAAAATATTTCCAGAGCCCTGTACATGCAATTACATTAAACGGTTTAAGAGATATGCTCCAAAGAAGAAAAGCAGGATGGACAGATAGGAAAGACGGACGACCAGACAAAGCAGCAACTATATGCTCTTCCAGGAAACATAAAAAGTCTCGCCTTCTACCATGTTAAAGAGCCAGAGGAATCTATCTGATAGTAAACGTAGGGGGAGTTTAATAACATTTCACCCTCATAAATCAAACTAATGTGCTGGTGAATCATTCAACAGTTCAATTCACTCACCTAAGTTACCAAGATGACGAAAACTATAAGCACGACCAACGAACAAAGAACGAATATCCAAAGCCCCACAAAAAACTTTTTACAACTGTTTTCTTCAAGCCCTGAAAAAAAAATCATGGCAATAGATATCTTTTTTACAAATTTCCTTTCACTGTAACTGTTCTAAATCAAAACAATGTGCTGGCGAACAATTAAACAACAACTCAATTTATGCACTTACCTAAGTATACATGATGGAGAAAACTATAGCCATGACCAAAGCCAAACAACCTATTAATACCATACACAAATCACTCGACAATCCCTGAAAATCACCATCATCAGCCTATCTTTCTTACACATTTCCCAATATAAAGCAAATAAATTCACAATGACGTGGTGGTCGAATTAAGTGTGCAGTATATACAATATATAGCGGAAATTCCCGAGTTGCGTTTCTTTTGCGTTTCAGTATAGTATTCTACTTAGCGCGTGGCCTCAAAAAAAAATGGCATGTTGACATAGCTTAATTTTGGGGCAAGTGATCTGGAATTTGGAGCAAGTGATATTTTGGGCAAAGCAAGTGGATTATGAAAATCTACTTGCCCTGGGAAAATGGATTTTCAAAATATTTCCAGAGCCCTGTACATGCAATTACATTAAACGGTTTAAGAGATATGCTCCAAAGAAGAAAAGCGGGATGGACAGATAGGAAAGACGGACGACCAGACAAAGCAGCAACTATATGCTCTTCCAGGAAACATAAAAAGTCTCGCCTTCTACCATGTTAAAGAGCCAGAGGAATCTATCTGATAGTAAACGTAGGGGGAGTTTAATACCATTTCACCCTCATAAATCAAACTAATGTGCTGGTGAATCATTCAACAGTTCAATTCACTCACCTAAGTAAACAAGATGACGAAAACTATAACCACGAACAAAGAACGAATATCCAAAGCCCCAAACAAAACTTTTTACAACTGCATTCTTCAGGTCTCACTATGCACTTAGCTCCCTTGCATGTGACTGTAGGATGATTCTTTCACCATAAAAAGTAGGGGTGTGTTCTTCGGATTGAGATATTTTAATAATTGCCCTAGGGTATTTTCTTTTCTTGTTGCAGGTGAGAAAACAAGAACAGCGATTAGATGACACTGACAGCAAAATGTGACACATATCTGGGTGCTCAAAATGCGTATGAATTTAGGTGCAAGCTGTTTAGTGAAAGCCGAAAAGAGTACCTCGACTGCCGACACTTACATTAAAAAAAACAAAAAACTGGGCTATGTACCAGATTTTGTGGATTTTTATGAGCAGCAGTAACTGTATTTTCCCAAAAAAATACTTTTAGACTGTAAATGTTTGATTCAGAATGGAAAAATGGACTTTACTGCCTATGGCCAACACAGTAAAATCGAAGTGTGTTGTGAGACCTTGAAGAAACAATCAGCCAGACGCTTTCAGTACAGCTTTCATTGACACAGATCAATATTTCTGAGTTTGATGTTTTCAACTGTGTGAAAAAGTTGAATTGAACATTTTGTGATGAATTGCAATGAACTTCAGTTGGATTAGTGATTTTGCACATGAAAATTGACCATACTTTGATCAACATGGATTATTTTGTGTATGCTGTTTGTAGTGAACTCCCAAATCACTTCCGTAATGTCGATATGGATTCCAGGCGATGAAACATCCTTATGAAACGCAATATAAATGTTTTCAGTGCATATTTCAGTGCATACACGTGCACATGCAGTATCAACTATTCCGCGAAAGATGGATATTCGATTGTATTTGCCAAAAAAAGTTTGTGCCTGCGAGTCGATAAATTGTTTCTGGAAGTTTAGTTCTCGTCTCAGTTTGGTTCAAATGGATACAATGTACCGACACTATGCCAGGGACAAGTTCACGGAAAGCAGCTTCATATGACATCTAAGAGGTATGACTTATTATTGTGTTTGTATAGCAAATTATTTATTTCAGCTATTGACAATATTATAAACATACCCCAACCACTTATGCAGTGCATTAAATTTCAAAACCGCTGTTCGGTGTGTCTTATTTGTCGAGAATGTTCATCAAATATGTTTATTAACTTAGTCGCTCTTCCTTGTTTGCTTTAAAGTTGTGTGACAACCTTTTTCGAACCTCTGTGTCTTTTGGGAAGATTTGTCGTTTGCAGTTGCACATTTGTCGAGACACAAAATTGTTTCATGCTTGGTGTTAGCTGAATGAGGCGTTTCAGCTTTTAGCGTATTCATCTCATTTCTTGTATTCCTTTTGTACGCAGGCAATTTTTTCATGCGCATTTCATACAAATTTCGCGTCATGTCAAATAAAAAACATCAAAAATTCCAGACAAAACTTTAATGTACTGTTACATTCTCCATTGTCTCTTTTTACGTAAATTAAAAAATGGCGTTAAAAGTGTTTTTGGTTCTGAATTCTGATTATAAAAAGCCAAACAACCTATGAATGCCATATACAATGCCATCGACAATCCCTGAAAATCACCATCATCATCCTATCTTTCTTACACGTTTTCCAATATAAAGCAAATAAATTCACAATGCCGTGGTGGTTTGTTTGTATGGTGTTTTACGTCATTTTCAACACATGTAAGGTTATATATGACGGTCGATTTTTTTGTGGTGGAGGTAGAACCAGTACTGTACACCTCCCACCATCCGTAAGAATCGACACTTCCTCACTTAAAGTCGAGCCCCCAGTGGGATAATGCCGTGGTGGCCATCCTGATAACATGACAATGCCAAAACACACATACACATGACCTTGAATGACAGGTGGAGACCTTGAATGACAGGTGAGGATGAATTACAAATGAGAAGGACAAACAATGTGGCAACAAACAATGTGGCAAAGTTGAAAACTGTGGCAGATTGGTGAAAAAAGTGTGCATTGTTTGATAAAAGCACCAAACTTTGCACATAGCTAGACAATACCATACTGAAAAAAATTGGCTATAGACCCATGCCAGATTTTTCAAAATGGCCACCAAATATGTAATAAATAATCAGTTATATATTATGGCAATCGCAACAAATTCCGCAAAATGATAGACAAAGGGTCATGAAATACAATCTGGGTATATTTTAAGTTAAAACAAGAGGTCAATGACCTAGAAGCTCTACTGATTGATTTTGATTTCAGGAAGTAGTCGCTACAAACTTGTTTTTTGAACATTTATTTTTAGCCGTGGCGGCCATCTTGAATTTCCGGCCGACCTGAAATTTTGCTAGGATCAATTAGACATCAAGAGCAACATTCCTGTGAAGTTTCATGAAAATCCGTCAAGTAGTTTCAGAGGAGTAGTCGCTACAAGTTTTCATTATATAACTCTATGTAAACAAAGATGGCCGCTGACAGCCATGTTTAACATCGAATCAAAATGATTTTTGACAAGGACCAACACCATGTCATGCTGATCATTTTAGAAAAAGTCCCATATAAATATCACTTATAGTTTTCAAGAAGTAGTCGCTACAAACTTGTATTTTGAAAATCTATTTTTAGCCATGGCGGCCATCTTGAATTTCCGGCCGACCTGAAATTTTGCTAGGATCAAATAGACATTAAGAGCAACATTCCTGCAAAGTTTCATGAAAATCCGCCAAGTAGTTTCAGAGGAGTAGGCGCTACAAGTTTTCATTATATAACTCTATGTAAACAAAGATGGCCGCTGGCAGCCATGTTTAACGTCGAATCAAAACGATTTTCGACAAGGACCAACATCATGTCATGCTGATCATTTTAGAAAAAGTCCCATATCAATATCACTTAGAGTTTTCAAGAAGTAGTCGCTACAAACTTGTATTTAACAAGAGGTCAATGACCTTGAAGCTCTACTGATTGATTTTGATTTCAGGAAGTAGTCGCTACAAACTTGTTTTTTGAAAATCTATTTTTAGCCGTGGCGGCCATCTTGAATTTCCGGCTGACCTGAACTTTTGCTAGGATCAATTAGACATCAAGAGCAACATTGCTGTGAAGTTTCATGAACATCCGTCAAGTAGTTTCAGAGGAGTGATCGCTACAAGTTTTCATTATATAACTCTTATGTAAACAAAGATGGCCACTGACAGCCATGTTTAACATTGAATCAAAATAATGTTCGACTTGGATAACCATCATGTCATGCTGATCATTTTAGAAAAAGTCCCATATCAATATCTCTTATAGTTTTGAAGAAGTAGTCGCTACAAACTTATTTTTTAAAAATCTATTTTTAGCCATGGCGGCAATCTTGAATTTCCGGCCGACCTGAAATTTTGCTAAGATCAATTAGACATCAAGAGCAACATTTCTGTGAAGTTTCATGAAAATCCATCAAGTAGTTTCACAGAAGTAGTCGCTACAAGTTTTCATTATATAACTCTATGTAAATAAAGATGGCCACTGGCAGCCATGTTTAACGTCGAATCAAAATAATGTTCGACTCGAATAACCATCATGTCATGCTGATCATTTTAGAAAAAGTCCCATGTCAATATCACTTATAGTTTTCAAGAAGTAGTCGTTACAAACTTATTTTTTAAAAATCTATTTTTAGCTGTTGCGGCTATCTTGAATTTCTGACCGATCTGAAATTTTGCTAGGATCAATAAGACATCAAGAGCAACATTCCTGTGAAGTTTCATGAAAATCCGTCAAATAGTTTCAGAAAAGTAGTCGCTACAAGTTTTCATTATATAACTCTATGTAAACAAAGATGGCCGCTGGCAGCCATGTTTAACGTCGAATCAAAACGATTTTCGACAAGGACCAACATCATGTCATGCTGATCATTTTAGAAAAAGTCCCATATCAATATCTCTTATAGTTTTCAAGACGTAGTCGCTACAACTTATTTATTTTAAATCTATTTTTAGCTGTGGTGGCCATCTTGAATTTCCGGCGAGCCTGAAATTTTTCTAGGATCAACTAGACATCAAGAGCAACATTCCCGTGAAGTTTCATGAACATCCGTCAAGTAGTTTCAGAGAAGTAGTCGCTACAAGTTTTTACTATATAACTCTATGTAAACAAAGATGGCCGCTGGCAGCCATGTTTAACGTCGAATCAAAACGATTTTTGACAAGGACCGACATCATGTCATGCTGATCATTTTAGAAAAAGTCCCATATCCAAAGTTTCATGAATATCCATCCAGTAGTTTCAGAGGAGTAGTCGCTACAAATAAAAGTTTACGGACAGACAGACGGACGGACAGACAGACGGACAGACGGACAACGGACGCCGCACCACTGCATAAGCTCTGCTGATCTCTGATCAGTCGAGCTAAAAATCTTTTTTTAGCTTTGGTGGCCATCTTGGATTTCACATCAAAATGAATTTTTGCTAGGATCAACTAGACTTCATGGGCAACATTTCTGTAAAGTTTCATGAATATCCATCTCGTAGTTTCAGAGGAGTAGTCGCTACAAATAAAAGTTAACGGACGGACAGACAGACGGACGACGGATGCCGCACCACGGCATAAGCTCTGTCTGCTGATCTCTGATCAGTCGAGCTAAAAACGGCTACCGTTTTTAAATTGGTCGCCAAAACTTGTTGAAAATAGTAAAAAGTATAATTTGTTTTATAGTTGTTTGTAAGAAAGTAATTAATATGTTGAATTTATTCACTCAGTTTTCTTGGCATAGTATTTGTTTGTTAATATTGCAATAAAGTGTTATTTACAGGCACCCTATGGTTAATGTGTTAAGGGATTTACAAGTTTAAATCAAATTTTACTTCGGATTTACACTACGTTTCCTCCAGCCTTTGGAATTTTTGAAGGGTACTAAACTAATTTTCTTATCAAAAACTGTCGGTTCATTATAGAATATATTTATAAAACCCTAATATACATTGACTTGGTAAACCTTATTTACAAGAAAAAACAAGTAAACCAAACCTAAACGCGAAGACATTTCATGCTAACGGATTAACTGCGTCTAAACTATATAGTTGCCGAGCAGAAATGAAATTGGCCTGAAAGCCAATGTGAAGATCATAATGGCATTTTGCGTTGAAACCTTCGTATTTAAAATGGAGGCGCTTGAAACAATCTGAGACTTGTTTGAAGACTATAAATGGACCAGTGCCCTTGTGGCAGATAAACACATGCATCAGGGAATGCTCATCACGTGATTACCAAATTAATGGTAAACTGGGCTTACAGTTATTTGAAGTGTGAGCAAGGCAAGCCTTAGACCATTGAATATTGCACATGACAATCATAAAGAGAAACCAAAAGTTTGCAATTGCAGTACTGTTCTGTTACACTTTAAATCTTAAAATTAGTCATCTCTGTGTGTGAGATAAACTTCATTGGTGTTATCTCATCAATACCCAATAAACTAGCTCACAAGCAGAAATATAAGATTGTGAAAGAAGATTAAGATGCAGTAGGTGCTGTAAACACATCGCATGCTATTTGGCAAACAGAACCTTGATGCATGCAACCAAAATCAGTGCAAATAGCACCTTTATGCACAGAGTATGTGTAGAATTTGCAGACATGACTTTGATGAATTTATTATTACATAATCTAATTGATGGAATACAATGCCAATTATCTTAACTGCATAACAGAGTTATGGCATTTGTCTGTATGATGGCATTTATGATGGCATTTATGATGGCATTTGTCCGTATGATGGCATTTGTCCGTATGATGGCATTTGTCTGTATGATGGCATTTGTCCGTATGATGGCATTTGTCTGTATGATGGCATTTGTCTGTATGAGTTCTTCACAAGGAAGTGAATACAAGTGTGATGTTTCATTGAATTCGGAAATTTCAGAGGTATGATGAACAATTTAAAATTATAAATGATTCAGTTGACAGGCTTTATTAAAAAGCCATAACCAATTTTTTCTAGGTATAAGATGGTATAAAATGGACCATAATTGCGTTTAAATGAGTTATACAGTCTAGCTGTATGATGATTTTGAATGATTTTGAATGATGCCAAATACATGCGTGATTTTTTAATCCATTGTGCAAAGTAGTTTCCAAAATACAAGCTTACATACAAAACTGCAACCAAAATTTAAAAAGTGTCAAGTGGAGGTTATTATTATTATAACAGTAGTTTTAAAGGGCCAAATACAAATATTACAGGAACCTGGCAGAACCTCCTAATAATCGATGGAATGTTAGAATTCAAGCCAATAAGTCATCAGCCTCAGTCTGGCACTTGGCACTATTTTGGAGTCGAAGGCATCTTTATTTACAAACACAAACGATATTATTTTACATTTACCATACTCGCTATTCACATATATTTTCCAACGATCACTACCGGTACTGGATAATTATGGCCGATCGGCACGGAAGAAGTTGTACGCGACGAAAGGGAACCACCGAAGGAAACTGCAAGGAAAGGTGACCGATCATGGAGTAGGTCACCACAGCAAGCTGCGACCAGACTCCACGGTCAGGATCTGGATCGTCCCGAGTACTGGACAATCTCCAAATTAAAGACAGAACTGAAACATAAAGGTATAGTGTTACCACCTTCTACGCCAGATAAAACACTTTTAAAAATATTTGTTCAACTTGAAGAAAGAGATTCTGAAACAGACAAAGGGTCCATAAATAGTAACGCTGGAGGGTGCCCACATGACAATGATGCGCCTAACAATAACGTAGGCGATGAAAGTACCGACAGTACAAAAAATCAAAACCAAGATGAGGTAGACACTATGTGTCAGGAAATGCGTGAAGTCCAGTCTTCTCTTGCCGAGATTTCTAGGAAATTAATTTTATCTTCTAATAATGAGGAATCGGTCCGTACAATAACACGGCCTGCAAGAATGTTCGCCGTCGCCCTACTGACGAGTTACCTCCCATTAATATAATATCACCAAATTTGCAGTCGGACATTCACGTCCACAGACATCAATTTGTCCTTACTGTTATTACCAGGCATGGTTACACCAAATGAGACTAGGATAGTGGACCAGGATGGATCAACACGGTTATAAAAATGGAGATAACAGACTTCAGAAAAACCTGAGTATACACAAATTTAGGGCAGCCTTTTCAAAATTTAAAAATGTCCTGTGTGCGGTGGAACCTTTCCCTCGTAAGGAGATGGATGCTCTGTAGGACACGGATGTCCCCACTTGGGTCACTATGCCATAGCATTTTGATAACGAACATAAACACTGATAAACACGTTCAAGTTAGGTGTGCATCTTCACTTGCTGGTCAACATTCCTGTAAAGTTTGGTGACCATGGATTAAATAGTAATGGAGGAGGGCGCGACACAAGTTTTTCAGCCCCTATTTTGACTAAGTCGAGGGCCACAACTCTGTGGTTCTTGGTCTAAAATAAAACAAAAAAAACTCTGGTGTGCATCTTCACTTGCTGGTCAACGTTTTTGTAAAGTGTCAGTGACGATGGGTTAAATACTTATGAAGGATCACGCAACGAAAGTTTTTCAGCCCCTATTTTGACTAAGTCAAGGGTCGTAACTCTGTGGTTCTTGGTCCAAAATAAAAATGAAAACCTAGATGCGCATCTTCACTTGCTGGTCAACATTCCTGTAAAATTTGGCGACCTTGGGTTAAACAGTAATGGAGGAGGGCGCGACACAAGTTTTTTTCAGCCCCTATTTTGACTAAGTCAAGGGCCACCACTCTGTGGTTCTCAGTCCAAAATTAAAACGAAAACCCAGGTGCACATCTTCACTTGCTGATCAACATTCCTGTAAAGTTTGGCGACCGTGGGTTAAATAGTAATGGAGGAGGGCGCGACACAAGTTTTTCAGCCCCTATTTTTACTAAGTCAAGGGCCATAACTCTGTGGTTCTTGGTCCAAGATAAAGATGAAAACCCAAGTGCGCATTTTCACTTGCTGGTCAACATTCCCGTAAAGTTTCGTGACCGTGGGTTAAATAGTTATGGAGGATCGCGCAACACAAGTTTTTGGGATGTACGGACAAGAGCAAATATAGAAAGTGGGGGCATAAAAACTCCAGTAGACTGATCCGCCTGTGATAAAAAGTTGTACCTGCAGGTCTTTGCTGGGTTGAAATCGGTAACTTCTGACAACTGCAATTTAGTGCCAGCCACACTGCAAGCTTTTGCCCAGTGTAATCAAGACATGATTTACCTTATGCCCCTAATACAGATTGTGCAGGTCTGTTTCAAAGAAGACAGCCGGTTCCATCTTCCACTGTGCCCTACAATCGAAACCGCACAGATCGACATGGACGACCGAAGGTACACCATACTGGGAAAGAAATCTGTAATAACTACAATGCGGATGGTTGTACTCTTAATCATAACAACTTCACCAATGTGTTATACATTTACACAATTTGCAAGGCTAGCCACCCAGATTACAAAATTTAATGTTTTAACGACGCAAAACTAAACCAGAGACTGGAAAGCAGCAATGACAAACAGCAGCAGCTTCAACACCTATAAACATTGATCGACTGGAGAAAGAGCTGATAAATCATCCTGAGGGGCAATCATGTGTAAAACGGACACAGTGGATGCATTCAAGCTGATCCTGATTACCCCGATATTGTGTTTGCTGAAAGGAAGAATATCGGGATCACATTCAAGGGGTCCCTAGTTCAAACCCGCTGAGTACCTAAATACTGTGGAATCATTTTAATTCGTGGGCTTTAAATTTCGCGATTCTTTCCAAAATGACAATTTCGAGGGGACGTAAATTCGCGCTTTTCTTATTTTGAAAAACATAAATAAATCCAAAGCATTATCCATAAATGTGTCCCTGATTGTGTGAAAACGTCCCGTATAAGTTATATAGTTACGACCTCGTTTAGGCAGACCTGTCTGGCAATTACGTCACATGTTTCATGTCGCATGTCAACTTGTCCAATTAACCACGGGTCAGTAAACAATAAACACACTCGATCAGCGGGGATTATGTCCGACACAGTTGCTCAACCTTGATATACACTTCCTGTTTATTCGGGTAGTCGGTCATGCGTACGACTCGAGTTTGACTGTTTATCGATTCCTTACTCATATTTTATGGCCTGTATGGTAATACAATTATACCTGTCTTTATTTCTGCCAATAACACTTGTGTCATTTGAAAAATATAAATGCAACCGATATTTCGTCTTGCTTTCAATACTCGATTTTTGACACTTGTTCTGCCCGTTTTTAGTATGCATTTGTTGATAAAATTCATTGAGAACACTGCCATTTGCCGACCAAAATGTACTAAGAACGCTCGCTAAATGATGACAACGATAACAAACATAAAACCATTCGTGAACGATTTACTAGTACACAACTGCGAACGAAAACATCGGCATAGGCTACTGGCATAATTTGTAAAGGTTTAAACAAAAACTCAATTTTTTATTATCAAAATTATCAAAATAAAAGTTCAATAAATACATAAACCTTTTTTCTTATCTGTCACACTAACAACATGGTTCAATAGGTATTAAACTTAAGGTATGCCAAAATCATTGATAAAACTGAAGTACATACAGGTATTGCGAACTAATTTTTATTCCGTTTTCGTACACATACTAGTAATTCAAACTCATGGACATTTAAAATAGTGGGGATTTGATTTTTCTTGGTTCGGGTCGACCACGAAATACGCGAAATTAAATCCCCCACGAAATATAATGATTTCACAGTAGTTATGTGTAATTTATCTGGTTCGATTACATTTGTATAGAATCCGGGTAGGCATTGTATGAGGTTATTCCCAGATGCCTAGATCATTGTATATGTTGTTTATATGTGTTGTGTGATATTTGAAGGTTTCAAATATCAAAAATAACAAGAAGTCAATGACCTTGAAGCTCTACTGATAGGTTTTTGATAGCTAGATCAGCATTCCTGTGAAGTTTCATGAAAATCTGTCAAGTAGTTTCTTGAGGAGTAGTCGCTATAAGTTTTTACTATAAAACTCTATGTAAACAAAGATGGCAACTGGCAGCCATGTTTAACGTCTAATCAAAATAATTTTCAACAAGGACCAATATCATGTCGTGCTGATCATCTTAGAAAAAGTCCCATATCAATATCACTGATAGTTTTCAAGAAGTAGCCGCTACAAATTTGTTTTTTAAAAATCTTCTTTTAGCCATGGCAGCCATCTTGAATTTCCAGCCGACCTAAAATTTTGCTAGGATCAACTAGATATCAAGGGCAACACTCCTGTGAAGTTTCATGAAAATCCGTCATGTAGTTTCAGAGGAGTAGTCGCTACAATTTTTTATTATATAACTCTATGTAAACAAAGATGGCCACTGGCAGCCATGTTTAATGTCAAATCAAAACAATTTTTGACAAGGATCAACATCATGTCATGTTGATTATTTTAGAAAAACTCCCATATCAATATCAGTTACAGTTTTCAAATAGTAGTTGCTACAAACTTTTTTTTTTCAAAAATCTATTTTTAGCCGTGGCGGCCATCTTGAATTTCTGGCCGGCCTGATATTTTGCTAGGATCAATTAGACATCAAGAACAACATTCCATTGAAGTTTCATGAAAATCCGTAAAGTAGTTTCAGGAGTAGTCGCTACAAATGTTTACTATATAACTCTATGTAAACAAAGCTGGACCCTGGCAGAACCTCCTGGTACTCGCTGGAATGCTGGAATTCAAGCCAATACGTCATCAGCCTCTGACGATGGCACTTGGCATTCTTTTGGAGACGACGACATCTTTGTTTACAAACACAAACACTATCCGCCATCTGCCCCACCACCTTCGATCCCAGGGTTGCAATCCAGGGTCAGAGCAAGCATTGTCCGTCTTTTTTATGCTTTTCATGTCTGTTGGCTGCTATATAACTCCGGTTACATATGCGCCCCCATAAACTGTAGAATGGAGCCGATTTAGACAGTTATCGCCTATTGCCAAATGGCATATATCTTGACCAGTCTGAACAAATCTGTTCTTTCCTGCATGTTTTTATTACCCTATAGTAGATTTCAGCATATTTACCTTGCATTGAAACCAAAAAATGAACATTTAAAATGAGTTTAAAGAACAATCTTCTTTTTTTTTTGAACATGCCCAATTACAATGGTTTCAGAGATATGCTCCAAATAAAGAAGATAGAGTGATGGACGGATAGGAAAGATGAATGAACAGACGAAAAAGCGGCGACTATATGCTGTTCCAGGGAACATAAAAAGTCTAGCCTTCTGCCATGTTAAAGAGCCGGAGGAATCTATCTGATAGTAAACGTAGGGGGACATTAATTAAGAAATAATAAATATGTACCTGTGTTTTATTGGTGAATAAAATACAGTTAGTTCGGATGTGTAGTAATTTACTCGCATCCGAACGACTAACTGTATGTTATTCACCGATAAAATACAGGTACGTATTTATTATTTCGATTCTAACACAACAATAAAACCATTGTTTATGCTATTGTGGGTGCACTATATATTATCTCGGAGGTCAAGGTAATCTGGCTGCTATGGTTTACATGCCGTTTCATTGGGTGCCCCCGTATGCAAATTTCTGCGCGGTACACTATGTTTAAATACACTAGTAGTCACGCGACAAACAATTGTCATTGCTTACGTCTTATACCTTGAGCTGTATGACGTCAAATGTTCTCAACTTGTTCAAGATGCTTATTAATGTTATGTGAACTGATGTATATGATGGGTTTATATCGGGGATGTGCAAGGTTTGGGAGCATGGCAAATTTGTTGTAATTAACATTTCATTAAAATTACTGTCGAGTTTGTCTTCGTGACGTATATTTACCAAGTGACATCATATAACGTGGCGCTTCCAACGGATATATGAAATTAATGGAATAGCTGTATTTTATCGTAGAATAACATACAGCTGTCTCTCTTCTTTGTGTATATGAAAGACTGCGCAGGTCGTGTTAGAATAACATTTCACCCTCATAAATCAAACTAATGTGCTGGTGAATCATTCAACAGTTCAATTCACTCACCAAGGTGACAAGAAGAAGCAAAGTATAACTATGACCATAAACACCATCATCACACCACCAAAGATTATCAAAAGCCCCACACAAAACCTTTTATAACTGAGATCTCGATGCCCTGAAAAAAACAATCATCTTAATATACATCTTTTTTACAAATTTCCGTTCACTGTAATTGTTCTTAATCCAAACAATGTGCTGGCAAGCAATTAACTCAAACAACTCAATTGATGTGTAACAAAGTGAGTGCATATTTACTTAGAGTTTTTAACTGAGTTTGTCGGGGCCTCATTTTCCCTGATTTTGAATAGGAATTTTGGTAGATTTTTTCCAAGCGCATCACTTTTAATCGATGCCTATATCTAATAAATGATATTTTACTAGATTCATTCTATTGATATTTTACTAGATTCATTCTATTGATAAAGAATAAGTTGTTTTGGCGTTTATTTCATCAAAATCCATCAACTATTAAGAAAGTTATGATTTTACAAGCTGTGTATTATGAGTAAATTTGCCAGTATTTACCAGTACGGGCCTAATAAATGTATAGAATTCTTATTACGACACTACGTGCAGTCCGAGCAGTCCGAGTAACATGACATTTGCATGGATGGCGTGTTTCACCAGGTATCCGTGTAGAGACTGTATATATGGGTGTCGAAATCGTAAGAACTTGTCACAGGATCGCAAGCCATTATCCAGAGTAGTCAGTGGCCAATATCATTACGGCAAAGGGTAAGTCAAATCTATTTTATTTGTTGTAAATTTATTTAGTCTTGATTCTCCCTTGGTGAGTTGTCTCCACTTGGTCAATCTTGTTACAATGGTGTCAGAAGTGGGATTTAAGCGGTGACAACAATCCAAGATAGAATCTTAATTAAGTGACAGGTACTGTAAAGATTCCTCCTTAAATTATTCAATTTTACAAATAATAGTTTATTTTTAAAATTTTTTTTATATATGATTACTTTTCCAGTCACGACGATCCGGAGTTGGGTTGTGTCCCTGTGACAAGAGAAAGAGGGACATCAGACAGCCAATACCGGGTACCTGGGGTGAGTCGTAATATTGTAATACCCTGTGACCCGATGATGGACTGCAGCTGCGCCGTAAAAAACGTTCCGTAGACATGCACGGAGGCTGAGGGTAGGGTGGTCTGTCTGCCGGAAGTGTCGTAAGTGAACTGAGCTGGACTGTGGTGCATTACTATTTTTGAATAATTTCATTAATATTTTTGATTTGTGATTTTGACATTTTATGATATTAGTGAATACGTTTAAATGTAAGGGGAATCATACTTTTTATAGGTATAAATAATATAGACGGGTTGGTCTGTAACGGTGGTCTGTGAATACGCTGAAGGTTATATATACTTAAGGGTTCTATAGTGAACAGTAGTGTGTTATGTGTATTATGAAGTGTGGTGTTGAACACACGTATATTTAGTGGAGAATCTTGGTATTAGTGTGGAGTAAGTAGCTTTAACTCCTTATCGTAGCTGTAGAGCCATAACGTAGTTTTCGGTCTATAAAGTAGATTTAAGTCGTAAGGTACAACAACGTTATGTTGTTTAGTGTTATGTAATACTAAGGAGTGGTGCATAAAGGCACGGTGTTATATTTGAAGTTAGTATATTTCAGATACGTTATTGCTGTAGATTTATATAGTGTTTTATTTATAGTGTGTTATATACATCTAGAATAGTCATGTCTAGTATTAAGGAGTTAACGGAGTTAGCGAGAAATTTGGATTTGCAGGTGAAGAACTGAGGAACTTCGTTCAAGAGGAACAAGCCAAGGAGAGGGAAAGGCGACTCCAGGAGAGGGAACAGCGATTACAGGAACAGGAGTTGGCACGGGAACTGGAAAGAGAGAAAGAGGAACAGCGTCAAAAGGAACGGGCATGGGAGAAGGAGAAATTTGAAGAGGAACATAAAAGGTTAGAGATTAGAAGGGACATCGAGCGTGAAAGGGAAGCCCAGGTAAAGGAGAGAGAAGAGATGGCACAACGGCAACGTGAAGAGGAACATAAAAGGGCGATGGAAATGGTAAACCAGCAGCATATACAGGCGTTAGAGCTAGCTGAAGTTAATCGAGGTAAGGATGTTATTAAAGAACCTATTAATAAGCTCAAAGGTCCAAAACTGCCATGGTTCGACCAGGATAAAGATGATATGGACAGTTATTTATCGAGGTTTGAGAGGTACGCCGATGCACAAGGGTGGAAGAAGGAACAGTGGTCATTGCACCTCAGCGCATTGTTAAAAGGTAAGGCATTAGATGTATATTCCAGGTTACCAACGGATGACTCATTGGATTACGAGAAGCTCAAAGGGGCATTGTTAAAGAGATTCGAACTAACAGAGGAAGGATTTAGGAAGAGATTCAAGACAGCTAGGCCAGAAAAAAGTGAGTCCTTTGTTCAATATTTACTGAGGTCTAAGAATTACTTAGAGCGGTGGTTTCAGTTGGGCCGCGTTAATAAAACATACGACGGTGTTATTGACTACTTATTAAGAGACCAGTTATTGGGTATTTGCACTAGGGAGTTATACTTGTTTCTAAAAGAGAAGAGGTTTACATGAGGTACAGAAATGGCAGAGCAAGCAGATCTATTTGCAGATGCAAGAGGAGGTGAATGTGAGTCTGTAGTGATACAAGAAAGTCGGGACAGAGACAAAGACCGAAGCAGTCGAGATAGCAAGCCAGACCCAGATAGAGGAAGGTCTTCAAGTACGCCAAGGGTAAATGATAATTCGCATTCTCATTGGAAATGTAATTTTTGTGTTGAAAACCATAGGTCAAGTGATTGCAGGAAGAGAGACAGTAAGCATCGGGTTGCAACAGTCGAAGATGAAAAGAGAAATGCAGTTGCAAGTGCGGGTATTGAAAATACGACTACATTTTTCAAGAATGATAGAGGTAACAATTTCTTTAGAGGACGTGGCAGGAACAGAGGTCGTGGTCGTGGTTGGATGCAGAGGACAGAAAGTTTGAGTTGCGTATTGGTATGCAGTGATAGTCTGGAGCAGTTGGGAGCATGTAAGGCAAGCAATTGTCCGACGAAGGAAGGTAGGGTCAATGGAAAGAAGGTCAAGGTCATGAGAGATACGGGAACAACTTGCGCAATGGTACGAACAAGTTTAGTTCAAGATGA
>JAWPHD010017656.1:0-43528 GCA_037043455.1 Cyrtodaria siliqua | reverse complement strand
TGTGGGTTTCACTAATCCATAGCATCATTAAAATATAAAGAAGATGTCATAAAACGTTAAAAAATGGATACATTTTGACTTAAGATATTGCTCAGAAGCTTTTAGAATACGGACCCTGGTCTAGTAGCGAATTTATTGTCCGGACGTTGCAGTTGAATGAGTTTTGGCGGATTTTGAAATTTTTCGAATCTTAACCTTGTCCGCGCAACTCCTACATTTTTCATCCGATTGTAGTTCACATGTGTACTTTTATTAGGGAGCATCCATCGGTTCTACCGATTTTTTGTGTTTTAAAGTCTAAACCATGACTGTGGATTATTGTCTCCTGATATATAAAATAGTTGTGAGCATTTGTTCATTTCTGGATGTATTTTTAACGTTAATTTGAATAAATGCACTTGTTCTGCATTTATATATATATATCAAGATTCAATTTTCAGAATAGAGAGGCCCGCAACTCGATCATGCACTCATCAAATCTTGAAGTTACGGATGTTCAGTTGGGACAATACATTGATGACATGATTGATCTCCTGAATGACAACCAACAGCTTGTGAATCACCCGGATGCCATTACTGCCAGACAGAAACTAAATCAGGATATATTTGTTTCTTGTCGTAACGTCATTTAGTATATAGTTTTTACATCCGACGTAATAAATGTTTACCTCGACCATCAACTCAAAAAGCTTTAAATGCTCTTGATATAAAACAGAAGTATAGACATATATGGCAATAGTAATATTATACTATACTCAATTGCCAAAGAAACTGCACATTTTGAAACTTTTACTTTACACCCTATCCTCTTTATCAGGCGATAGTCCCTTAAGGATTCGACCTATATTGAAGAACAAATGACAACATGATATTGGCAATGGAATGATAAAAACTTTGGTATGGCATATTCATTTTGGAATTTGTCAATTTAATTCTAAAAAAACTTTATACAATTAAATCGAAACAAAACTCAGTGTCCACTTTCTTTTGCAACTGAGTATATTATACATCTTGTACAAAATAATTAGTGTCCAATTAATTAGCAACAATGATACCTGCATTACCTATTGTTTGCTAGCTTATGGATGGCGAGTTGTCCGTCTGTTAACTTTTACCTCGTTAATAAGACGATAGGGCCTTCTTTTTTTTCATCTGATCTTTACCAAACTTTACCAGATTGTTACTATCAATGAAGGCTTGGACAAGTTTGAAAACCAACCAAATCGAGTAACACCGAAGTTATGGCCCTTGATTTAGTTAAAAAATGCTGTGTTTTGCCGCGTTAAGACGAAGGGGCCTTTATTTTGGCCGGATTTAAATGAAACTGCATGGATGATCAGTACCAAGCCTAGTTGTACATTTCGTCACTGTGTTCCGGTTGAATATTTTGGCGGAGTTATGGCCCTTTAAAGGTATTAATACAAGACTTTGTCCAGACTAGTTCTCCTAAACCCCAGTCCGGATTAAAACGAAACATTTTAGGGATGATCAGTTCCAGGTCCCCAGGCCGGATTTAAACGAAACTGTTTAGGGATAATCAGTTCCAGGTCTAGTTGTGCATATCATCGCTTTATTCTGGTTGAATGCTTTTTGGCATACTTATGGCCCTTTAAACGTTTTAATAAACAAACTTCGTCTCGACTAGTTCTCCTGAACGCCTGACCAGATTCAACGAAATTTTGCGGGGATGATCAGTACCAAGCCCAGTTTTGCATAGTCATCGCATGTTCTGATTGACAGATTTTTGGCAGAGTTCTGGCCATTTAAAGGTTTTTGATACACAAACTTTTTCTTGGCTATTTCTCCTGAACCCGTGGCCAAATTTCAACAAAACTTGACAAGGATGGTTAGTATCAAACCTAGTTGTGCATATCATCGCCGGATGAATGATTTTGGCACAGTTATGGCCCTTTAAAGATTTTAATACACAAACTATTTCCAGACTAGTCTCTTCTGAACTCCTGGCCTTGTTTCAACAAATCTTGGCAGGGATGATGAGTGGCAAGCCTAGTTGCGTCTATCATTGCCGTATTCTGTTTGATTTTTACCTCAGTGATAATGGCCCTTTTAAGGATTTAATACACAAACTTTCACCAGACTAATTTTTTTGATCCCCTGGCTGAATTTCAACGTATCTTGGCAGGGATTATCAGTTCCAAGCCTATTGCGCATTTCATGGCCGTGTTCCAGTTGAATGAGTTGTGGCCCCTTTTAAGATATTGTCTCGATTTTTCGATGGAAAAAAGGAGACATAGGTGTTGCTTTTCCGGCGGCGGAAGCATCAACATGCAAAATTTGCGTTGCGGTCATAGGTCACTTTCTCACAAACTATATGCATCAGACCTTTCAAACTTTGCTTATAGTTGTATCGTAGCTACTACATCGCAACGCGAAGCAAACGACAGATAATAATTTTACATTCAACTTTTGCTTTAGATCAATTTCTCAAGAAACTGTATGCACTAGACCGTTCAAACTTTGGTTATAGTTGCATCTTGGGTAGTACATCGGTTATAGTTGCATCTTGGGTAGTACATCGCTACGTGACATAGTAGTTGCGGATGTGACCTTCACCCTCCAAGCAAAGGGCAAATAAGTAATTATTATGTACATGTCACTATCTCAACTATAGATATTTCAGACAGTTTATTGTTTAATCTTTGGAATACAAGCGTTTCTATTTTCACATAGTTGTGTCTTGGGTAGTGCATCTTTTTGGACAAACGTTTCATCTATGACCTTGTCCTACTTTTTTGAGGGTGAATATTTTTTTTATTAAAGTACAAGTTTTTTTCCTAAACAAAAGCAGTCTCACAGCCTGAAAGTAAGTAATTGTTTGTTTTGTTTGTATGATGTTTTACGTCATTTTCAACAAATGTAAGGTTATATATGACGGTCAATTTTTTGTGGTGGAGGCAGACCACCCACTTTTCCTGGGTAGAACTAGTACTGTACACCTCCCGCCATCCATAAGAATCGACACTTCTTCACAAGTCGAGCTCCCAGTGGGATTCGAACCCGCATAGGTGAGAGGCAAAGGTTTACAACGCAACGTCGTTAACCATTCGGCGACGGAGACGCTCTAAAAGTAATTAACAATATGGTAGGGCTTCAAGGTGTGAAATCAACATACACCTGTGGTTGAAAATAAACAATTAGAGTTATTAAAATATTACATGGCAGAAATTATAAAAAGTGCATATTAACAGCTCTTTCATCAAGTATGCAATATTAATAATATTTAATTTAAAAACTTGGGACAAAATGTCACACGGTGACAAATATACTAACTTTGTACAGTAGTTCTCCTGAATCTCTTGCCGGATTTCAACGAATCTTTGCAGGGATGATCAGTACCAAGCCTAGTTGCGTATTTCATTGCCATGTTCTGGTTGAATGATTTTTGACAGAGTTATGGTCCCTTATAAATAAGCTTATTCTTTAGCCAGTAGAGCGTCCACAGGCCTTCTTGGGCCTCTTGTTATGGTTATGGTTAGTAGTTCAAGGGTCAAGGTCACTGAACTGATCATGAAAACTGCTGTTAATCATGAATTATATGACTTACACTTTATACAAATAGTGCTCTTGGTTAAACAACCATTATGAATTTGTCAGTCTGTCAAAGTTCACTTGAGTTATATTGACCCGACATAGGAAATGTTTTTCACAAAAAACAACAACCCCAAAACTCTTAGCAAACAGGCTTATAATGCCCCGTTGGGTGCCACTGTTAATACAGCTGTTGACACAAGTGTTCTGTGGATGCACCTTCTAGATTAATGTTTACTGGGTGTCTGAAATTTGACTTTTGCCACAAACAAAATGTTTAGCTCAGTTTCTAAGATACTACCCTTCAAATATATGTGTGCATATATATTGACAGAACCACTACATGTTTCTACCAAAGGAAAAGTCATTATATTCCTATAGATATTGACCTTTACTTTAGGTAAATGTGTAAAGGAAAATGTGTAGATATACTGACCTTTACCCTTTTTTACACAGATGTGTAGATATATTGACCTCTTCTTTACACAGATGCCGGGATGTCTCTAATAGCCCGCAGCCGGCTATATTCGCCGTCTGTTTTGATTTTCGAGCCGGCTGTAACAATTTAATTTTTTAAATCGGTATCAAATATTATGGAACTATTTCATCATCTAAAAAAATCATGAAATTTATAACTAAAAATCCTGACCTTAATTAGCACCAAAAACAGAAGATTGCATGTACTTATACCCCATGCTTATCCGTGGGGGAGAATGTCCGCGGACCCCCTAACAACCTCACTCGCTTTGCTCGATCACTAATGGTTTCCGCCTGTCGAATCAAAGTAGCCACCAGTTTCAAAAATTAGAGACAGCCCTGCAGATGTGTAGATATATTGACCTCTTCTTTACACAGATGTGTAGATACAGTGTCTATTTTCCCCCCTCAGGGCTTTTTTCATGATTTTGGGGACATGAACCGTACCCCTGGAATTGGGAATTTTAGCGTGATTTTTCATAAAAGTAAACCATTCCTTTCGTAATTATATCTTTAATACTGTTTTTTGTAAACCAAAATAAACAGAAGCATTTATTTAAGCTTTTGAACCCCAATCATTGGATTGGCACACTTAAAAAAAATTAAAAAATATTTTTTTATTTTTTAAAAAATTGGAATTTTTTCCTCTTAATTGGGAAAAAAAAAATGTTTTGGCATTGGGAATATGACCGAATTTCAGCTATAAAAACAGCCAAAACCTATACTTGAAAACTAGGGGGATTTTAAAAAAGCAGGGGGGCAATATGTGAAAACACATGAACTGACAGATACCTTTTAAATTTGCCGTACATGTCATTGTAAACAACAATTTTACAAATTTTAAAACAAACAAAAATAATGTCTGCAACCGCAAGGCAAGACAAGCATCATCCTAAACTTATTTTCATCTAAATTATTCCATACAATCTGAAATCGAGTGACGTCAGCACGCCATGTGATACCTAGCGCCACCTAACACGTGAATACACAAATAACGGTAACTCCGCTACGATTTACATGCTTAGTCTAGATCATCTGCGATGCTTGTTTTCAAGACAAACATTTGTATTTACAATCAAGCATTCAAGATGATCAAGACTAGCTCTGATAAACAATAATCAGAATTTGCTTCCATTTTATAGTTAATATTTGTTATATCTGGGCTATTCATGTGGGTATAGTAGGTTATACTAATAGTCCAGTATAAGTTTATAAATAGTTTATTATAATATCACTCTGTACTTGCTCCGTACTATATTTATTTATGGTCCTGAAAATACATACATATAATAATAAGTAGGATTACATATATTTAACATACTAACAATAATACATGTCAACTTTGCAGTAACATAATTTAGTCAAACATTGCTAAATAACGAATTGATCCACTCATATATTTATTAAATATAGAGATGCCGATATATTTCCTAGAGTAATATTTATGTCAGAGCTTAAAACAATAGTAATATACATACAAATATGTTTACAATTTACAATGCTATAGCCTACAATTTCATAACCTACCTAGGGTTTGGCTCTAGAGGCCTTTTACATGCATGGCTTTGTTCACTCTCACAATCTGCTCACTGCAAATTAGAAGTGCATGCATTTGATTAGTTGTGCAAAATGTTAAAATAAATAACTAGATTGAAACAATCCAATTCAATCCAAGACAACTCCAGAAAATCTCAGAATTATCAATATACGACAATAAAAGAGAAAAAGAGGGAAACAATACCTTCAATACAACTTTCAAGAAAACTCATGTAGACTCTAAGGTGTTTTTCCAAGATCTGACACAAAGACAGAAAGCGGGGAAAATGCATTTCAGGTAAGCAATGATCTGATTGGTCACTTGTGTGGTCAGTTTATAGTGATGTGCATTGAAGCAGTGATTTGTATTAATTTGCTTACAGGTTTATTTTAAAAGGTACACTGTCTATTTTATATATGATGAATACAAGTTTAGTTGTACATCAATTTACTTGTCGTAATGTAAGTTATATAATGTTAAGATTGTTATTTAAGATCATTATTAAATGTGATTTTCTACACCTAATAATTCACATACTACATATTTACGGATTACGATGTCGCATGCATATTTGTCACAAATTGAATTGTTTTCTACGTTTGTACGTTTTCTACGTTTGTACGCGCGATCAGCGTTTGTTAGGTTTACAAAAATGCGCGATCTCATAGAAAATGGCGCGGATCGCGGTGTCCTAGAATAGACTGGTAGATTATATTGAGCTTTACACAAATATTTGTCAGGGCTTTTTTTTCTGAAACATTGGAAGAGGCCAAGGCCCTTCAATAGGGGAAACAATAGTGTGATTTCAATATATAAGGTTAACAGTGTATTAGGCAGAAATTGCACATATACAGAAAAGGTACATTTTTAGATAAACGTTTTTGTTAGGCAAATTTTTTTCTGCCAAAGTTGGGGGAAAAGTGGGCTATTTTGCTATGGGAAGGGGTCGAATATCAGCCCCTGTTTAGTGTTTGTGCAGGGAAAAAAGCCCTGTTTGTGTAGCTATATTGACCTCTTTACAAAAATGTGTAGATAAATTGACCTCTTTTTTACAAAAATGTATAGATATATTGACCTTTACCTTACACATATGTGTAAATATATAGACCTCTTTAGGCCTAAAAAAAAAATAGTCTGTTTCCTGTAACATGCCCAAAACGACGGGGGTCGGTAGGTCGGATTTTTTGTGTGTTTCAAATTATAAATAACACCAGAATTAAAGACTTTTAAGTTGACTGTTGCATAAAACAAGTCTATTGTTTGGGCCATCCTTAAAAATATATGTGTTTGCTGTTTCCCGTCTCAGGATATTATAAGTGGGTAGGTAGGTGAATATTTTTTTGCCAAAGACAGTAAAAAACTGTAAGAAATTAAAGAAAAATATACTAAAAACAGTAAACAAAACAAATTGTTAAAGAATTGCTATAAAAACTTTTGGGTAGGGCCCTTTTTGGTGGGTAGATAGGGAAACAGCAAACCAACAATTTTTTATGGTCGGCCTTGTGTTGTGTTTCTTTGGTACACATAGAGAGTTGCAGATACAGGATTCTGGAAAAAATCCCAAATTCCTACCCAAAATCATCTTGGTGTAACTGTCGAGTGCATTATGGTCTACAGTAGCTTATGTAAACAATAAGCGATATTCGCAATAGGTCGATCTGCTTCTCGCAAGTGCTCTCAATTTTGATTGGAAGTTTAAAAATAGAGGTATCACGTGATATGTATTCCGGGGAAACCACTTCCAAAAAACTATATTTTCATCCATTGAAATATTTTGAATCGTAGAACATCCATACACCGCTGCGGGTTCGAATCCCACTGGGAGCTTGACTTGTAAGTGAGGAAGTGTCGATTCTTACGGATGGCGGGAGGTGTACAGTACTGGTTCTACCCAGGAACAGTGGGTGGTCTGCCTCCAATACAAATAAATCGATCGTCATATATAACCTTGCATGTGTTGAAAATGACGTAAAACACCATACAAAGAAAGAAAGAAAAGAAAGAACATCCAAAATCTATCTTAGTTTTAAAATAATATTTAACCTTCGACATAACATTTGTAAGAATCATGCTTATGGCTAGGCGAAATATGCTTTGAAAAACAACAAAAGAATGATAATATTGAATGCAAATGGCTGACATTTTGTGTAATCCGCTAATGTGGGTCGCAGGTAAAACGCGTGTATAACACAATATTCAATTGATTTTAAATTTATTTCTTCGCAACAAGTCAATTAAAACATTTAGCGATAAGATTTCTGTACATTTTTGACTGTATGCTTGATTGTGATGAGAAAATCGAACTTCAAATTGACAACTTTCAATGCCAAAAAGACGTATGCATTGAAACTTTACTGCAAATTACTCAAACAGTTAAGTCTAATAAAAACTCTGAAAATATTCCCCCATTAAAAAACACATCTTGGAATGGCGAAGAAGAGTATTATTTCAGTGATATAGATAAAGCTTAAATTGTTTAAACAACAATTTTGTTTCTATTTCTTCAACATATGAGAATGAAGATAATGTCCAACTTTCAGAATGTACTCTTAAAACACAGATACGGTATGCAAATTAACGAAAGCGAAATTTTAGATATAATTTCTACATTAAATCCAAATAAAGCAGTTGTGAGGACAAAATAAGCCACAAAATTTTACTAAATACACAAAACACTCTTTTCTAAACCTTTGGCATTATTGTTTAACAAATCACTAACTGAATGTAAATTTCCAGATAAATGGAAATTTACCATTTATATAATGTCACTTTTTAAGAAAGGAAACTCAGAGATTAGATCATGGCAGGGATTTCTTTATTTACACTGTCCTATTTTAATGGGATGACAGTAGGGTAAGTGTGAGGTTTGGTGCACCCTAGAACGGGTTTAAACCCCCAGTGGCCTACTTTGCCACTGACCGTTCCAAGGCGGTAGCCCTATTGTCAACCCTTTTGTGTCTGTGATGTCGTTTACTTTTATTATTACTTTTGCCTTCTTGTTTGTCTGTTTGCATGTTTGTTTCTGTGTTTTGTGGTTGACTGTCCTCCTTGAATGCTACTTTCCCTGTCCGATCTTTTTATATTTCTTTAGCCTCCAGGGCTCCGGAAATGTGGTTGCCCGACGCCCCGGCTAGTGGAATTTTGGTGCGGGCAGGTGTCCGTCGCAAATGCGGTTGTCCGACACTTGCCCGACTGGACGTTTCAGACAAAAAATCAAACAAAAACTCGGCTTATCATAAAGTGTGCTGATTACGAATTAACCACCTGTCGCTTTAGCCGCGAGCGGTAATTCAGGAGTGTCATAAATCTGACCTGTGTTGTTATATGATTGTTTAATCCCTCCCACTTACACAGTTTGTCAAAACCCGATTGGCCGACGAAAGTTTGAGGTGCCAATCAAAAATGTCCATGCGCCAATATCTTGCTTGATTGGCATTAATAATATTCATCTCCCTATTACGGAAGTGTGTCCTATTCATCTCCCTATTACTGAAGTGTTTTCTATTCATCTCCCTATTACTGATGTGTGTCCTCTTCTAACATGTTTGATAAGATAAGACCATCCCAAAAATTTAATCCAATTATAATCGATAAAACGTAACCATTGTAAAGTTTGTTGACTTCTGTTATGCAGTATTTTACGCGCAACATAAATCATATGTTTAGCCGAACTTTCGAATTATGTAGAGTATAACCGCACCAAGATTTTATGTAACGCATATTGTGTATTGACGCTGAATGTTATCGGAAAAGGTAATGAATACACACTTATCAGTCCGCCAAGTACTTATAGCTGTGTAATAGGTGAAACGCGGGTCATTGGAAAATTGTAAACAAAAAGCAATTTATTTTTAATAAATGATTACGGTACCATACACAAATAAAGTAGAAATGAATTACTGGCACTAATTAAGGAAGTTATGTGAATGCAGCGGGTTGCTTTATTGCAGTTATTTTGACACATATTATTAAAAACAAACTTTGTTTGCGAGTTTGTATTTTGTTTGGCACATTTGGTAACACGATTAATTATATAACTTTTGTGGCCTGACGGTGACGATTAAAGCTGAGTAGGCAGATGTTGTTTGCAATTACTATAAAGGGAAACTTTTGAAAACACATTCATGAATGTTGATGTAGTTTAGAACTAATATGTCTTGAACATCATCATATAGTCTACATTTGCTTTTTATGAAAGTATATTATAGAATATAATAGTGTTATTTGAATAAATAGAATCAAATGATGTTGTTTTTTCCATCTGATTTCCACAGTATAGTACAGTGTAATGTTACAGTTTTTTACCAATAACCAATAACCAAACATTAGAATAATATTGAAGTTGGCGCGCAGCGCATAAATCTTTAGCTCACCTGAGCCGAAGGCTCAAAGGTGAGCTATTGGGATCACTCTTCGTCCGTCGTCCGTCCGTCGTCGTCGTTAACTTTTGCTTCAAACGACTTCTATCAGAAACCGCGTGGCCAATTTTGACCAAACTTCACGTGGATGATCCTTAGATGAATGCTTTTTAGATTTGTTAAAATTAGGTCAGCGCGACATCCAAGATGGCCGCCATTACCATATATGGTCGAAACCTTAAAAAATGTTCTCAAGAACCGCTGGACAGATTTCAACAGTTTTTCTTTTAAAATGATCGCAAAAGCCTAGACTATCAAGTTTGTTCAAATGAAGTTCCTGGGGTCAAAAATGGCCATGCCCCGGGGGTCCAAAGTTTGTATATTGAGATTTTGCCTGTTTTTCATATAGACTATAGGAAAAAACTTTAAAAAATCTTCTTCTCTGAAACCACAAGGCACAGAGGTTTCATGTATAACATGTAGCATCAGCTTATGGACCATAAGCTGATGCTACATAATATACATGAAACCTCTGTGCCTTGTCCTTTACTAAGTTTGTTCAAATGGTGACCCTGGGGTCAAATTTGTCCCCGCCCCGGGGGTCACAATTTTACATAGACTTATATAGGTGGGAAAAAATCTTCTCGGAAACTACAAGAGCCAGTGGTTTGATATTTTGCATTTACTATAAGTTTATGGTCCTTTACCAATTTTGTTCAAATGGTGACCCTCGGGTCACATTTGGCCCCGCCCCAAGGGTCACATGTTTTACATAGACATGTATAGGGAAAAACTTAAAAAATCTTCTTCTCTGAAACTGCAAGAGCCAGAGGTTTAATATTTTGTATTTGCTATAAGCTTATGGTCCTCTCCCAAGTTTGTTCAAATGGTGACCCAGGGGTCACACTTGGCCCTGCCCCGGGGGTCACAGTGTTACATAGGCTTGTATAGGGAAAAACTGACAAAAATCTTCTTCTCTGAAACCACATGACAATGAGCTCTCATGTATTACATGTAGCATCAGCTTATGGTCCTTTACTAAGTTTGTTCAAATGGTGACCCTGGGGTCAAATTTGTCCCCGCCCCGGGGGTCACAGTTTTACATAGACTTATATAGGGGGGAAAAAAATCTTCTTCTCGGAAACTACAAGAGCCAGAGGTTTGATATTTTGCATTTACTATAAGCTTATGGTCCTTTACCAATTTTGGTCAAATGGTGACCCTAGGGTCACATTTGGCCGCGCCCCAAGGGTCACATTTTTTACCTAGACATGTATAGGGAAAAACTTAAAAAATCTTCTTCTCTGAAACTGCAAGAGCCAGATGTTTAATATTTTGCATTTGCTATAAGCTTATGGTCCTCTACCAAGTTTGTTCAAATGCTGACCCAGGAGTCACACTTGGCCCTGCCCTGGGGGTCACAGTGTTACATAGGCTTGTATAGGGAAAAACTGAAAAAATCTTCTTCTCTGGAACCACATGGCACGGAGCTCTCATGTAGCATCAGCTTATGGTCCTCTACTTAGTTTGTTCAAATGGTGACCCTGGGGTCAAATTTGTCCCCGCCCCGGGGGTCACAGTTTTACATAGACTTATATAGGATTTGTTTTTAAAAAACTTCTCGGAAACTACAAGAGCCAGAGGTTTGATATTTTGCATTTACTATAAGCTTATGGTCCTTTACCAAGTTTGTTCAAATGGTGAACCTTGGGTCACATTTGGCCCCGCCCCAAGAATCACATGTTTTACATAGACATGTATAGGGAAAAACTTAAAAAATCTTCTTCTCTGAAACTGCAAGAGCCAGAGGTTTAATATTTTGCATTTGCTATAAGCTCATGGTCCTCTACCGATTTGGTTCAAATGTGGTGACCCAGGGGTCACATTTGGCCCCGCCCCGGGGGTCACAGTTTTACATAGGCTTGTATAGGGAAAAACGGAAAAAAATCTTCTTCTCTGGAACTGCAAGGGCGAGAGGTTTAATATTTTGAATTTGCTATAAGCTTATGGTCCTCTACCAAGTTTGTTCAAATGGTGACCCTGGGGTAAAATTTGACCCCACTCCGTGGGTCACAGTTTTACATTAAAGTCTTCTTCTCTGGAACTACAAGAGCCATAGGTTTAATATTTTGCATTAACTAAACTCTTATGGTCCTTTACCAAGTTTGTTCAAATGGTGACCCTGGGTTCACATTTGGCCCCGCCCCAGGGGTCACGTTTTACATAGGCTTGTATAGGGAAAAACTTAAAAAATCTTCTTCTCTAAAACCACAAAGCACACAGCTCTCGTATATTACATGTAGCCCTGGGGTCACATTTGGCTCTGCCCAAGGTGTTACTCTCTAGCACCTTCATTTTGTATTTGATCTTTACCAAACTTTGTCAGGGTCTTAAACCGTCTGTATCAATGTTGTTATACACAACAGAGCCCACATTTCTTGAACAATCTTAACCAAACTTGCACAGATTGTATATGACCATAAGATTTCGAAGAAGTTTGATAATGTGCCAGTACTCAGGTGATCGCTTTAGGGCCATCTTGGCCCTTTTGTACTGGTTCAGATTTACTCAGGTGAACGATATAGGGCCATCATGGCCCTCTTGTTTTGGTATGTTTACAAAGGCTTGATTTTGGGGCAAGTGACTTTTAAATTTGGGGCAAGTGACATTTTGGACAGGGCAAGTGGTTTTTGAAAATCCACTTGCCCTGAGCAAGTGGATTTTCAAAATATTTCCAGAGCCCTGGCCTCATATTACAGACCAATAGCGTTGTTAAATTGTATTGGTAAATTAATGGAAAGGGTTGTTTATAAACACTTGATGCTGACCAATTCACATGTATAATTTTCGGTGATGTGTCCAGGGCATTTGATCGAGTATGGATCAAAGGCCTACTATTTAAACTCAGACAAAATGGTATTAATGGCAATATGCTAAAATGGATCGAAAGTTATTTAACAGAACGCACCCAGAAGGTATTTATCGGTTCAAGTTACTCGAACATTAAAGGGACATCTGCTGGTGTCCCTCAAGGGTCAGTCTTGCGTCCATTATTGTTTCTTGTATACATCAACGACATTGCTGACAATCTTCTTGGTATAACTCGTATTTTTGCAGATGATACATCTCTTGCAAGTACGTCGTCTAATATTGCATATCTTGAGGGAATCTTCAATCAGGATCTATCTGCTTGGTCTAAACAGTGGCTTGTCAATTTTAATCCAACTAAAACTGAAGATATTATTTTTACTCTCAGAAGAAATGTACAACAACCCTCGTTGATTATAGATCATCTGAGCCGAAGGCTCAAGGTGATCTATTGGGATCACTCTGCGTCCGTCGTCCGTCCGTCGTCCGTCGTCCTCGTTAACTTTTCTTCAAACGACTTAGCCTCAGAAACCGCTTGGCTAATTTTGACTAAACTTCACATGGATGATCCTTAGATGAATGCTTTTTAGATTTGTTAAAATTAGGTCAGCGTGACATCCAAGATGGGCGCCATTACCATATATGGTCGAAACCTTAAAAAATCTTCTCCAGAACTGTAGGACAGATTTCAACTGTTTTTCTTTAAAATGATCGCCAACGCCTAGACTATCAAGTTTGTTCAAATGAAGTCCTGACGCTAGGGTTACATTTGACCCCACCCCAGGGGTCACATGTTTTACATAGACTTGTATAGGGAAAAACTTAAACAATCTTATTCTCTGAAACTGCTTGAGATGTTCAATATTTTGCATTTTCTTCAAGCTTATGATCCTTTACCAAGTTTATTAAATTGGTGACCCTGGGGTCACATTTGGCTCTGCCCCAGGGGGTCACAATTTTTTGTTTTACATAGACTTGTATAGGAAAAAACTTAAAAAATCTTCTTCTCTAAAACCACAAGGCACACAGCTCTCATATATTACATGTAGACCTTGGGTCACATTTGGCCATGCCCCAGAGGTTACACTCTAGCACCTTCATTTTGTCTTTTGATCTTTACCAAACTCTGTCAGTGTCTTTATATCAGTGTTGGTAAACAATAGAGGCCACATTTCTTGGACAATCTTAACCAAACTTGCACAGATTGTATATGATCATAAGATTTCGAAGAAGTTCGATAATGGACAATTACTCAGGTGATCGATATAGGGCCATCTTGGCCCTCGTGTTAATAATATGCCAGTTAACTTTGTTAAACACCATAAACACTTGGGTTTAACGTTTAGTCATGACGGTAAATGGCACGAACATATTACCAATATTACTACGTCAGCCTCTAAAATATTAGGAATGATGCGGAAAATAAAGTTTTTAATCAGTCGTAAAGCTTTAAACCAAATATATTTATCTTTTTTGAGACCAATACTTGAATATGCTTCTGTTATTTGGGACGGCTGCACACAATACGAAAAAGACACTTTAGAAAAAATTCAACATGAAGCAGTTCGCATCGTCACTGGATTAGCACGATCAGCGTCTATTCGTAATTTATATACCGAAATTGGGTGGTTATCATTAGAAGACAGGAGAAAATACCAAAAATTAATAATTGCTTATAATGTTAAAGCTGGTTATTTGCCTGATTATTTTGCAAATTTATTCCCTGACATAGTTGGTAGAGTTGCTCCTTACAACCTAAGAAATTCAAATGATTACGTATCTATTCATAGGAGAACGCAGCTATTTAGTAATTCGTTCATTCCCTCGTGTATATCGTTATGGAATACAATACCTGAACACATACGAAAAGCAGACTCCCTTTCTGCTTATAAAACTCTTATTACAAATCAATACTTAAACGCCCAAAATACCTATTTTCTATTTTTCTGGAATTCGTAGATTGTCTGTATTTCATGCACGGATAAGAAACAAATGCAGTAACCTGAAATATGATTTGTTTATAAACAAAATCAAAGAAAACGCAACCTTTAAGAAGTGTTGGCATGAAACGGAGGACGCCGAACATTATTTTATGCAATGTCCGTTTTATTTAAATGAACGACCATCTTTTTCATGCTACCCGTCCATTTGACCCGCTTAGCATTCATGTATTTTTATTTGCAAAAGATAGTTGTACAGATAAAGATAATAGCACTATTTTTAATCATGTTCAGATACTAAACAATTTGATAACGACTAGACATTATATACACTATTATGACAGCCGCTCGGGGCAGGATCCTACAACCACGGCATCATCATTCATTCCTTCTTGTTTAATCTTTTCTAGAACTTTATTCTATTCTTTACTACTATCCTTTTTACGCACCGTCCATCCATTTGTCCGTCCGTCATTCCGCAGTTTGTGTTCCTTCAAAACCCCTGGATGGATTTTAATTAACTTGGCACAAGTGATCACCATAACAAGACGATGTGTTGCGTGCAAAACCCAGGTCCGTACCTCAAAGGTCAAGGTCACACTTGAAGTTCATAGTTCAAAAACACGTACGCAATTTCGTGTCCGGACCGTAACGTCACAACCTCTGCAAGGATTTTTAAATAATTTGGCACAAGCGATCATCAAAACAAGACGATGTGTCGCACGCAATTTCGTGTCCGGACCGTAACGTCACAACCCATGCCGGGATTTTTAAATAACTTGGCACAAGTGATCACCATAAAAAGACAATGTGTCCAGGACCGTCGTTTGACCGTTTTTGGGGCCGAAATTCGGCCCCATTCCTCTCCCCTACATGTATATATTTTTCCCCCTTTTCCTGTCAAACATTCCCTCTTAAAAATGTCTTAATATATATATTTTTTTTTTTTAAAAAATCTTTTTAACTCCAAAACAGGAAAACAGCATACAATTTGCAATTTGGAATGGTATTTTCTTGGTACCACTTAAATAATAAAAAGAGCACTAATTTGTGTTTTTTAGAAATTCCCCTTTGATATGAAAACAACGCAAAATTCCCCTTCCTGAGGGCCCTGGCCCCATTCCCCCAAAGGAAGGGAGGGCCCTGGTGTCGCGTCCAAAACCGAGGTCTTCAAGGTCAAGGTCACACTGTCTTGGAGGTCAAAAGTCAAATTGTGTCCGGTCAATAACTCTGGCATGCCTGGTTTTTTCTTTTGTTCATCGAAAAATGTATTTGAATATTTTATGTTAATTATATTGCCATCTTGTTAACTGTTCATTACAATATTGTTGAGACGGGCCTTTATTAATGTTGAAAGAACTTGTGGCCCAACCCTTTTGCTTGTATATAGAAGAAAAGCAATAACATATGTTAAAAGTAAAGTATGCAAAGAAAATCGTAAACGGAAACATTCATTGCTAAGCGACGGGACTGGTATAATAATTCATTTGTGTTGTCATCGTCACAATTGTTTTACCGCTATAAAAAAATGAAATTACCGTTTTAAAACAAATACGGTCAGGGGATAAAAATCACGGTCGGGTTGCAGGAAACAAACAATTTCTTTGTTTAGCCTTACCAATGTGTAGATGTATTGACATCTACAAAAATCTCTTCTTTACAAAAATGTGTAGATATATTGACCTGTATACAAAAATGTGTAGATATATTGACCTTTTCTTTACAAAAATGTGTAGATTAAAAAAGTTAGAGATGTAACACATATTCCTCGACAGTGAATTCATGACCATATTGACCTCTTTACAAAAATGTGTAGATATATTGTCATGTTCAAAAATGTGGAGATAAATTGACCTTCACTTTACACAAATGTGTAGATATATTGAGTCAATGACATTTTCTATACAAAAATGGATAGATACAGTACAGCTCACGCGAAACTCACACTTTACTCGCTTCTGCGAGTTTGGTCGTATCAAGTGCCTCGCGTATCTACGCCGAGTCAGTGTTTGGACTCGACGAATCCACGCGGCGAAAGTACGCTATTGTCGAGTCGCTCGTTGTGATCACACTCCCGAGTTACGCCGCATAGAATCCAATTAACATAAGTGCGCACCTATGGTGACTGATAAATACAATGAATAAATTTCGAAACAAATACGTATTTCAAACTTTTAATGTATTAATCACAAGTTGTCTTTGTTTTTGTTGTCAAAAATTCATTTCTTCTTCAACCGACATAAATACCCATAATCCACAATGTACCTTTTAACAAGGCGGCACTAACAATGGGTTTATGACTTGGAATTCTTTAAAAAAAATTCTGACAAAAGAATCAATCGATGTATTAATAATAAACAGGAGAATAGTAAAAATTTGTTACAAATAAACGAGTATTTAAAAATATAATTATTTCCAGTATAATAATTACTGATTGAATGTTATGTTCATTCGCTGCGAAGCCGGTAATAGGAACTGCCATATAACTGTCGTGACCAGTATAATCCGGTATGCGACATTCGAATTCTACCACATCCGCTTTTCCAAAACAAAAGTAAAATTGTCTTCTGCTGCGATTTTTAGCTCTACTGATCAGAGATCAGCAGAGCTTATGCGTGGAGCGGCGTCCGTCTGTCTGTCCGTACACTTTTTTTGTAGCGACTACTCCTCTGAAACTACTGAATGGATTTTCATGAAACTTTACAGAAATGTTGCCCATGAAGTCTTAGTTAATCCTAGCAAAAAATCATGTTGATATGGAATCCAAGATGGCCGTCAAATCTAAAAATAGATTTTTAAAAAACAAGTTTGTAGCGACTACTTCTTGAAAACTCTAAGTGATATTGATATGGGACTTTTTCTAAAATGATCAGCATGACATGATGTTGGTCCTTGTCGAAAATCATTTTGATTCGACGTTAAACATGGCTGCCAGCGGCTATCTTTGTTTACATAGTGTTATTTAATAAAACATTGTAGCGACTACTCCTCTGAAACTACTGGACGAATTTTCATGAAACTTCACAGGAATGTTGCTCTTGATGTCTAATTGATCCTAGCAAAATCTTTACCTTAGCCTCGTCCGTCGGATGGGGACGTAAACAGGGCGGTCCCGTGTATCGGTCTATCCTCCGAGCACGTTAAAGAACCATAGGAATCTATTCGATAATAAGAGTAGGGCAGGTTCCCGGATTCCTATGTATCCTTCCCCTCTCTCTGGGGCGGCTCTAAATAACCTATACTGTGTTGATGAGCCGTTAAACAACATTCAATTCAGGTCGGCAGGAAATTCAAGATGGCCACCACGGCTAAAAATAAATTTTCAAAAAACAAGTTTGTAGCGACTACTTCTTGAAAACTATAAGTGATATTGATATGCGTCTTTTCCTGAAATGATCAGTATGTCAAGATGGCCGCCATGGCTAAAAGTAGATTTTCAAAATACAAGTTTGTAGCAACTACTTCTTGAAAACTATATGGGACTTTTTCTAAAATGATCAGTATGACATGATGTTGATCCTTGTTATGAATCTTCACAGGAATGCTTATCTAACTGCCCCGTGTGGTTGCCGGGGGCCCCGTTTGGTCACGGGGAAAAGAATACGGCCACTGCAGATCCCTTTGGAGGAGTAGGCAGAGGGGTAGAATCCCCCCAAATTCATGTTCATTTTATCATTTTTTGTTCATGTTCATTAAAGGTCTTCATCATGATCCCTGCATTGTTTCAGGTGCTATCTCGCTCGCATCAAAAGAGCAGTGGCAGAAAAACAATAACGTGGCTCCAGCGTAAATGGAGTTTCTACGATAGAATTTGCAGCAACTCTGCAGTTCAGGGTGAGAAGGTTCTAGGCCCATTTTCCATATTTTATCTCGATGTACATGGAAGATGAGCCTGGCATGTTCATGCCTGTTAGCCGCCATATAACCTTTTCATGTGTTGGTGCGCCTTAAAACCCCAATTCAATTAATGTGCTTATCTAGCTATCAAAACCCTATCAGTAGAGCTTCAAGGTCATTGACCTCTTGTTTCTAAAGTTATTGAATAATTATGCATTAAAATGACTGCAATTAGAAAAAAATACACCTTTTACCTGTGCAGTTTTGACTTGGCGAACTCCGAGTTTGTCTATGTGAAGTAACGTGGCTTAATTATGCCGAGAGCTTTTCGCGAAGCTGATTCCCACGTCGAGTAGTTTTATCATCCAAACTCCGCTAAGTACGCAATTTGTACATTCCTCACTCGGCGTGAAAGAGTAAAGTATGGGTTTCGCGTGAGCTGTACTGTATATTGACCTTTACAAAAATGGATAGATATATTGACCTTTACAAAAATGGATAGATATATTGACCTTTACAAAAATGGATTTAGATGTATTGACTTTTACAAAATAGATAGAATATTCTTCTTTACAAAAATGGATAGATATATTGACCTTTCAACAAAAGTGTAGATATATTGACCTTTACACAAATGTATTTACCTCATAAAGACAAGGCCATCTTATATATTGGCCTTTATATTTTGTACTGTCTTCAATGTTGTGACATTGTCAAGTTTTGCATATATAGTTGTATATGCCAAACCCAAAAACTACATAATACAGCCTGGTACAATGTATAGGTGGACTTGTTCTGCCTTGCTATGCATGAACCTTTGTTGCTTTACCTAATACTCAGCCTTTGACATATTTCAGTTGAAATGTGACAAGATGGTCATTACAAACAGTGATGAGCTTGAAGTTTGCACAGAAGCTCTTAAAGCTATAGAAGAAAAGAAACAAGCAGCATTACAAGCTTTGGAAACAAAGCTTCTGGATAGTTTAGATAACATCAGCACAAAGCAGCAAGAAGTAGTGGCGTCTACCAGCGTACATAAAACACAGGTTGGAGCTTACCTAGATGAGACAAGAGACAAAATAGCAGCTGATTTGCAGACCAGCGCAAAAACCACTGAAGCAAGTGTGGCAGGAAAGTTGCAGGAAACACTGAATGTTCTGAAACATGCAGAGAGTGATTGCCAGAAAAAACAGTCTGATCTACAAGAACAGTTTAACACAATTCAGCAAGATGCAAATTATCAACACATTCAGCAACTATTTAAGACTGTTCAACAGGTAAATTAATCCTAAACAAGAAATTGTTGAGGTAATGATTACTGGTCCTTTGGGACCAACGAGCCCAATATAGGTGGCTTTAAAGTAGAATACTGCTTAAGCCGGTGCTAGTGGGCGTGAGAGGTGTTGCTTCTTTCATTACTTCTCATGAACAGACTCAATAAAACCGAGTCTGCTGCTTTATTCTCTGAATTGTGTTTGTTGCTTGCAAAAGGATCACCTTTATCAGTATTTATTTATGCAAATTTTAGCAGATCTTGATATTAACATGAACCCGCATTTGTAAAAACTTGTAGCAACTACTCTTCTGTAACTACTTGACGGATTTTCATGAAACTTTACAGGAATGTTGCTCTTGATGACTAATTGATCCTAGCAAAATTTCAGGTCGGCCGGAAATTCAAGATGGCCACCATGGCTAAAAATATATTTTTGTAGCGACTACTTCTTGAAAACTATAAGTGATAAAACTATAAGTGATATTGATATGGGACTAAATCACTTTTTCTAAAATAATCAGTATGACATTATGTTGATCCTTGTCAGAAACTATTTTGATCTGACGTCAAATATGGCCGCCATCTTTGTTTACATAGAGTTATATAATGAATACTTGTAGCGAGTACTCCTCTGAAACTACTTGACGGATTTTCATAAAACTTCACAGGAATGCTGATCTAGCTATCAAAAAGCTATCAGTAGAGCTTCAAGTTCTTTGACCTCTCGTTTATTTTTATTTTATTTATTTATTTTTGTATTGTTTTCAATTTCAATTTTTTTTTTTTTTTTTTTCAATTTTTTAGTTATTATTTTTTTTTGATTATATTTATTTTTGATTTTTTTAGGTTTATGTTGGACCAGTCAGACCAGTAACAGAGGAGTTATGGCTCTTGATTTAGTTAAAAATGCTATATTTTGCCTCGTTAATACGGTAGGGCCTTTATTTTTCATCTGATCATTAACAAACTTTACCATATTCTTTAGTTATTTCCCTTGATTTAGTTAAAAAGCTGTTTTTTGCCCGAAACTTTCAAAAAAATATCAGAGATCAGTAGAGTTTATGTCGTGTTGCGGCGTCCGTCGTCCGTCCGTCTGTCCGTCCGTAATTTTTTTTTTGTAGCGACTACTCCTCTGAATGGATTTTCATAAAACTTTACAGAAATGTTGCTCATGAAGTCTAGTTATCCTAGCAAAAATTCATGTTGATGTGAAATCCAAGATGGCCACCAAATCGAAAAATAGATTTTTAAATAACTAGTTTTGATTCGATGTTAAACATGGCTGTCAGCGGCCATCTTTGTTTACATAGAGTTATCTAGTAAAAATTTGTAGCGACTTCTCCTCTGTAGCTACTCGACGGATTTTCATGAAACTTCACAGGAATGTTGCTCTTGATGTTTAATTGATCCTATCAAAATTTCAAGATGGCTCCCTGGCTAAAAATAGATTTTCAAAATACTAGTTTGTAGTGACTACTTCTTGAAAACTATAAGTGATATTGATATGGGACTTTTTCTGAAATGATCAGTATGACATGAGTTGATCCTTGTCAGAAATTATTTTTGATTTGACATTAAATATTTTCTGCTAGCAATCTGCCAAAATCTTCTTGCATAAAGTTTAGCAAGTAAAAAAGTGTTACATTTTAAGCCTTGGCATATAAGGGCATATGAGATGTATAGGAGGTGTATATGAGATGTCCGGAAAGTACATAGGGGCAGTTATCTAGTCTTTCCATGAAGCGTCTCCGTGGCCGAATGGTTAATGACGTTGCGTTGTAAACCTTCGCCTCTCAATGCTGCGGGTTCGAACAGCAACAATTCATCACATTGTTACAAGTGCTATATTACAACTAGGAGAAGGTCCGCAGACATTTTGAACATTTTGAGCTAATTAGATTCTTCACTTTTTGTTTCAGGACATTCATCAATGCCAGAGAGATATTGTAAGTCTACAGAGAGATAGTTTGAGTCTACATATAGAGATGCAACTTGTGACAGACAGTCTTAAAACAAAAGTGGATGAGCTTGTCCAAAAACAGGGTATTGAGTTTGTTTGAATTATATCTCATGCTGTCTGACACCAGGTCTTTAGAAATTAAATTACTAATGTTTGGCTAATGTTTCAAATAAAGGGTATACAAATATATCTGATCTTCAGTCTAGGTCTATTCAACAGTCGGTCACACTTTTAATTGCTGAACAGAAGTATAAAAATATCTGCACCCAATTTCGTCAAAGATATCAAGCATGGGCTTGTGGCAGATTTTGAAAACGCCAAAAGCCAGTCAAGCTTATGGAGCATATGCAATGGTGCATTGTCATCGTCGTCATCCGTTAGCTTATTTTACGTTTAGCTCTATGGACCCAAAGACAAGTTGACATATGCTGTGTTGATTGTCCCTCATCATCCTTCCGTTAGCTTAACAACTAAATTCTACTAATTATTAACATATGCATTGTGGAGTTATTGTCCTTGATTACAGTAAAAATAAAGATTTTAGTTTTATTAACAAGATTACCTCTGTAAACACCACATAATTCTAATAAACATCCTCGGGAGCGTAACATTTTTGAAAAGGGGTGCGTTTATTTGAGACCAAAAATACATAATTTAACTTTTAAATTATTCAGACATTCTTTAATGATTTTCTTTACCATGAAAACCAAAGTCTGCATGTCAGTCAGTCAATTAATGCATCGGCTTTTAAGTTTTCAAGTGATGTGTGTTCCATTGTGAATGAAACTGGTTAACTTGCATCATTTGGTAACTTTTAAAAGAAACATTTCTGAAAAAAATGGTGGGTGGGGAGAGGGGTTGGTGATTATTAGGGATTATACGGTAGTTTCATTGAGCCCTAGTCTGTGAAGACCAGAAGAGAAGATCAGCAGAGCTTGTGGGATGGTGACTTGTCCATCGTCCGTCCGTCGTTAACTTGTGTCGATTCTTACGGATGGTGGGAGGTGTAAAGTACTGGTTCTACCCAGGAAAATTTAGGTGGTCTGCCTCCACCACAAAAAATTGGCAGTCATATACATTTGTTGAAAATGACGTAAAACACCATACAAACAAATAAATCAAATCAAACAACATCTATGGAACTACTGGGTAGAATTTGGCAAAACTTCACAGAAAACATCCTTTCATCGTCCTTTCTCGGATTTATAACATCGTACTTATCCGTCAACAAATATGGCCACCATAACTAAAAACAGAAACATCTTCAAAATGACCTCATCTTCTAATGAACTGCGGGGTAGAATTTGATGACCCCCAGACACACAAAACAAGAGGGCCCTCTAGTGACTATATGGAGACTTTGGGGATGGAGCTGGGGTGGGGATGGGACAGTGTGTTAGATATGTCAGATATAGCAGTATCTAAGAATTTACTTTTTCTTATTTGTCCATGCTTTCTGAACCGCATAAATTAAAACTAGAGCTGGATGGGCATATATGTGCCTTTCCAGGAAACAAAATATGATTTTCCAATTAGTAGGTCAAAAATAGTTGAAGCACTTTTGGCAAACCCATTGTCCTGCATTGAGCAAAATGGCAGTCGCAGTTCCTCAAGCTGTACCCATGTAGAGGGCCACTTTATACTGGAGGACGAAAGCCATCCTCAGATGACCATACCAAATAAGGATCAAAGTATTCGCATTTGGAATGCATTTGCATTTGGACAAGATGTGCATTTTTTTAACCGTTTACCTAATTTGGGGCCCCAGCAAATAGAGCCAAAATACGAAACTTATTGCTCATCTACATATCCTACTAAGAAATACAATACGCATGAACTTGAAATCTCAAAGGATATAGAAGGAGTTAGCGTCACAAAGCTGTTAATTTATAATAGTAAATTACTGCAAGCTCCCCAAGCTGTACCCATGTAGAGGGGCACCTACTGGCAGGAGGACCAAACTCATTTTATATATGTTGTGCCTCGAGTCCCTTAATGACCATGCATAATTACCATTCTTATTTGGACAAGATATGCATTTTTGAACGGTTTACCCACAGGGAGTCCCAGTAGGCGGATCCAAAACCTTGCTGCACCCCCTTGGGTCATATGTATTTTATACTACTCAAAATTTGCTATTTTTTTGCTGTAAATTTCTTGTTGAAATAAATAGCATTATTTCTATTTACATGAAATTATTTAGTGCAGTGTATGGTAATGTGATGTCATGACTTGAAGTATCAATGAAATTAATATTGTTATTGTGAATTAATTTCGAATAAAATTATATGGAAGAATAAAAGTGATCCTTATCAAATTTTGAGCAGTATACATACAAAATACCAATAAATATTTGCTGTTGTTCAGGATTATATTAAATATAGCACATTAAGAAAATCAAGAGCCACAACTCCGCTGTTAGGATCCTATATGGCTGGTTTTCGAACTTGTTCGAGCTTTCATTAATAACTAAATCAAGGGCCATAACTCCAGTGTTACTGGTTTTCAAACTTGCCCGAGCTTTCATTGATATTAGTAATCTGGAAACAGTTTGTAAAGATCAGATGAATGATAACCCTATCATCTTAACGAGGCAACATATAGCATGTTTAACTAAATCAAGGGCCATAACTCTGGTGTTACTGGTCCAATCTGGCTGGTTTTTGAACGTATCGAAGATTTCATTGATATTAACAACCTGATAAAGTTTGGTAAAGATCAGATGAAAATGAAGGCCCTATCGTCTTAACGAGGCAAAATATAGCATTTTAACTAACTCAAGGGCCATAACTCTGCTGTTACTGGTCCTATCTGTCTGGTTTTCGAACTTGTCTGAGCTTTCATTTATATCAACAATCTGGTCAAAACAGATGAAAAATGAAGATCCTATTGTCTCTGAACGAGGCAAAATAAAGCATTTTTAACTAAATCAAGGGCCATCACTCCGTTGTCACTGGTCCCATCTGGCTGGTTTTCAAACTAATCCGAGCTTTCAGTGATATTAACAATCTGGCAAAGTTTGGTAAAGATCAGATCAAAAATGAAGGCCCTATTAACGAGGCAAATTATAACAATTTAACTAAATCAAAGGCTATAACTCTGCTGTTACTGGTCCTATCTGGCTGGTTTGTCCGAGCTTTCATTTATATTAGCAATCTGGTACATTGTTACTAATCCCATCTGGCTGGTTTTCAAACTTGTCCGAGCTGCCATTCACAATAACAATGCGGCAAAGTTTGGTGAGATCAGATCACAAAATGTGTCCTATTGTCTTAAAGAGCATTTTTAACAACAAGAAGGGCCATAACTCCACTGTTACTGGTCCAATCTGGCCCTATCATCTTAACGAGAAAAGTTAATGGAAGGATGACGGAAACTCGCAATCCCAACAACATTTTATAAGAGGGCCCCCCTTGGCATATTGCTACTATAAAATATGAGAGTGTATTTGTATTCTATAAATTGTGCCGTTTTGAGTTCAGGACAAAGATTGTATGAATTAGCAATATTGCAACTTAATAAGTTATGTTTCTTTTCCAGGTTTGCAAGCTCTCCTCATCCATTTATACAAGTCCAAGTACCTCTCAACTCCTCTTGCAGCATGACAGAAATTGGAAGCTGACATTTTAGATGTTTACGTTAAACCAAGTATGCAGAGTGTTGACCCTTGGAAGACAAACAACCAACAAAATGAAAATATAAATGTCAATTCCCTTGATGAAATATTCTTTAAAGACGCCAAACGATGTTGTAATATATATGTTAGTGGAGACTCAGGATGTGGGAAAACGACGCTTTGTCAAAAATTAATCTCAGCTTGGTGTCTTACTCATTCCGATGCTACGGATGACCCCATTTCATCAACAGATTTGGTTAAAACAATGGAAGACTTTGAATATCTATTTTATATTCCATTGAGACATATGGAGTCTGAGTATCACGTTGAGGAGATGATCAAAGCTCAGTTTTTGAAGACAGATCCTCAAAGAGAAGTTTTCTCACGCATACTGGAAAAAGAATCGGAACGCTGTCTCATTATATTAGATGGACTGGACGAATGGATTACCCCATCAACATACAAGAAGTCGTACGGTGTAACTAAGGGTCTTCCAGATATGAATGATATGTACAAGTACACAATATTGACAACATCACGTCCATGGAAGCTTGAAGTCCTTCGATTGGCTACATCTGAGATTGACCAACAGATAAAAGTCTCCGGCATTGATGATGAAGCTGCATCTAAGTATATTGAAAATGTTGTACATCACTTAAATGCAAGGAATGGATCCTCAAAGTCGGCTTCTGATTTTGAGAAAGAACTCGAAAGCAGCAAATTGTCTCAATTTAAAACAATTCCTGTAATGTTGAGACAGTTGATCTTGTTATGGTACAGTGGAAAAACCCTTGGTAAGTCACAATGTGATATTTATAGCGGGATGATTGACCTACTGCTGACACAAGCCGAGATGCGAGATGAGACTTTGTTTGAAAATGTCTGCAGAAAATCAGATCTCCAGCTTCCAGAGTGTTTCAGTGACAAGTCAAAATGCAAAGAATGTGTGCCTCTAATATATTCTCTTGCAAAATTGGCATTTGAAACATTAATTAGTAAAAACAGAGAAACTTCCCTGGTCTTTGAGCAATCTGTTGCTAAGTCTCACGGTGTGGCTGAAAATGTCATACAAACTTGTCTTAAAGTCGGCATTATGTCGCAAGACATAGTTCCAGACTTACTAACGGATAAGACAAGCTTGTCGTTCTTGCATAAATCTTATCAGGAGTACCTGGCAGCTCTATACATCACGATGCGTGCGGGGGATGACAAAATAATAGAACATATATTCAGTGTCTGCAATACAGTAGAAATGTTACTGGAAATGTCTAAGGTAGTTTTGTTTGTTAGTGGAATGAATCCTGCCATAGCAGAAAAAATGTCACAAGGCATCAGAAATGTGACGGCGAAAGACAGCCGTATCCAGCAGTACAGACGAGAAGTGGGAGGGGAGGAAGAGTATATCGGAGGGGAGGAAGAGTATATCGTGACCATTCAGAATATGATTATTGACTGTATGAAGGAGAGCTCAGATAATGGCCATGGTCATCTCAATCTCCCTCTGGATGACATTTATATAGGCGAGTATAGTGACTATATTGACAGAGATCTGGAAGCCCTTCAACACCAGGTCACACAAAACACTGCTAATATCAAGTCTGTTAACATTTACTGTGAGTCAGAAGCCAGATATTCAGATCTCCTTCAACACATTGTACACTGTGAATCACTAGAGAAAATAGTTCTGGAGGGAGATTTAACTAATATGTCACTTGATAATTTCACTAACATGTTGAACTTACCAAAGATAGTGGCTCTAGGACTCGACGACTGTGAATTAACTCATGACCAGATACGCACGTTAATGACATCTCTGTCACAGAGAACACAGCTCACACAGATTGAGTTACAGTTGGTACAATGCAGTAATCATGGTGACCAGTGTAGATATCAGCTAGATTTATCACAGAATAAACAGCTGCAGAAACTTACACTAGGTTATCTATATATAGACAAGGTGACATTGAACCCAGCAGAGATGACAGACTGCAGTATTGAGGACCTACACATTCGTGGTGCAGCAAAGTCCCTACTGAGATGTCTACATGGGGCAACTAAACTACAAACACTGTGGTGTTGGGGGTTACGTCATACTGCTGACATAGACACATTACAGACACTCTTGCCCACTCTAGTACACTTGAGAAAGGTTGAGTTATGGCATATAGACTTGAGTGATAGAAATATTCTCTTGTCTCCACAGATGATGAACCTGGAGTATGTAAGGTTATATAAGGTTACATGGACAGTTGCACGTGTGTGTGAGTTTGTGGCCAGTATTCCTGACACACCACATCCAGTGACATGTAGGTTGGTGTTACTCGTTGTGAAGTATACCAGAGTATGTGACTACATCCACTCCTCTCCAAGATTTGTTGTGACACGCTATGATCCTTATTATCTTGGTGCTACAAAGATTGATTTCCACACCCAGAAGCCTGGAGAAGGAACGCGACCACAGAAGTAGATACAAACATGTGCACATATTTGTTGTTTTTCAGTAAACAAATGTTTCATGTGTATTTTAAGTTGTTGAGTTGAGTACAAATTCATGTTTTTCGGACGATAACTTTTGAATTACTCGAGCGATTCACAATTACTTTGACTTGTTTTCTTTGTTGAATCATTTCCAAACTAATCATGTAAGTTCTATATCGAATTTCAAAAAAAAGTTGTTTTTGTTCAAATTGGGTGGTTTTTTTCAGAGTGGCCATTTTTAACAAAATTAAAAAAAACATTTTTTTTTCGAAAACTACTCAATCGATCGTTAAATACAACCACTTGTTTTCTTAGTGGGGTTATTTTCTGTCTATTGAAGTGACTTTTGTAAAGAATTTCTGAAAAAAGTTGTTTTTGTTCAAATTGGGTGGTTTTTTTTTCAGAGTAGCTATTTTTAACAAAACTAAAAAAAAAACATTTTTCGAAAACTACTCAACCGATCGTTAAATACAACCACTTGTTTTCTTAGTGGGGTTATTTTCTGTCTATTGAAGTGACTTTTATTAAAAATTTCTGGAAAAAGTTGTTTTTGATCAATTTGGCCACATTAAATACTCAAAAATGTTGTTTTTCCTTCATAGATTTAAAGGGAAACTGTTAAAAATCATCGTCTCAACAACCATTGTACGTATGTTGACAGTTGTTTACTTCGAAATGATTGTTGTATCCTAGAATATAAGATGTGTACAGATGAAACCACTTGGGTGAAAATGAGGGTCCTGGGTTTTTCATTTTTAGCGCCTGATCGAAAAGGTTCGGGAATATAGAAATGACCTTGGCGTCCGTTTGTCCGTGAGTCTGGAACTTGAAAGGTCGAATGTTCTTATTTCCTTGGTTGGCCTGTAACCTTTTAACCGAGGGATTTGAAGAAATGGTTTGAAAACCACAGCAGGCAGTGTGTCGTCCTGATATATCCCAACCATACTTTTTAAGGTCAATGTCATGGCCAGGTCAGGGGTCAAATGCACGACTTTAAACTAATTTTTTGTTTTTGCAAAATTGGGATTTATATTTCCTATGTTAGGAAAGTTATTTTGCATATTTGTATAGAATGAGTGGTGTAATTTCTAATATTTGCACAAGTTGTAAAGGAAACCCTGTACGATGTAAGGAATGTTATTTTGCATATTTGATAGTTTGTATAGGATTAGCAGTGTGAATTTCTAATACACTAGACGACACTTATAAGTTAACCCCGATTTTAAATGCTAATAAAACATTTTTTTCTTCATAATTTCCTCAAACTTTGAACACATTCTTGAAAGCGGTGACGGAATGTAATCTGATTATCAAATTGATTATTTATTTTCAATTTTAATTTTGCTGAATCAGTTAAAAATAATTATATTGATGAGTTTTCAGACGATTTTGTCAAATAATTTAAATTTAAAAGATATGAAATATAATGTAACTGGTGCTTATAAGTGTCGTCAAGTGTTTGTTTTGACAGTTTGTATTTGTACATGTATAACATTAGCAGTGTGAGTTTGTGATATTTGTATGTGTTATTTACTATAAATAATTTTAAGATTTCACGGGCTGTATTCAAGAAGCATTGTTACCACCAAAATATCATTTCATCTTGAATATGTGCGTAGAAGTCAAAGTTCCCCTTTAAAGTTATTTCCGATGATCCCGTCCAATTCAAGATGGCTGCCATTACAAAACATAGTGAAATCACATTTTAATATTTCCACAAAACCCCTAAGTCACTTTGAACGCAACATTCCTGTTGACGCCATATAACCTTTTTGTGTTTGTGGGACGTAAATTCAACTTTTCTTGTTAATACAACCTAGAACAGTGTCTATTAATTGGACATCATTGCTTTTAAAGGGACACACGGCAATCTTGAGTTTAATATCGAGCATTAAATACCGCGATTTATTATTCCTGTATCATTTTGTCTTGGAACCTGCTTGCATATAATCAAAATTTGAGATTTCAATTGTCTTCATTATTCTACCAGGTTTTTAGCTCACCTGAGCCGAAGGCTCAAAGGTGAGCTATTGGGATCACTCTTCGTCCGTCGTCCGTCGTCCGTCCGTCCGTCCGTCGTCGTTAACTTTTGCTTCAAACGACTTCTCCTCCGAAACCGCGTGGCCAATTTTAACCAAACTTCACGTGGATGATCCTTAGATGAATGCTTTTTAGATTTGTTAAAATTAGGTCAGCATGCTATCCAAGATGGCCGCCATTACCATATATAATCGAAACCTTAAAAAATCTTTTTCTCCAGAACCGCTGGACAGATTTCAACAGTTTTTCTTTTAAAATGATCGCCAACGCCTAGACTATCAAGTTTGTTCAAATGAAATCCCCGGGGTCAAAAATGGCCATGCCCCGCGGGTCAAAAGTTTGTATATTGAGATTTTGCATGTTTTTCATATAGACATATAGGAAAAAACTTTAAAAAATCTTCTTCTCTGAAACCACAAGGCACAGAGGTCTCATGTATAAAATGTAGCATCACCTTATGGTCCTCTACTAAGTTTGTTCAAATGGTGACCCTGGGGTCAAATTTGTCCCCGCCTCGGGGGTCTCAGTTTTACATAGACTTATATAGGATTTTTTTTTAAAAAATCTTCTTCTCGGAAACTACAAGAGCCAGAGGTTTGATATTTTGCATTTAATATAAGCTTATGGTCCTTTACCAGTATTGTTCAAATGGTGACCCTCGGGTCACATTTGGCCCCGCCCCAAGGATCACATGTTTTACATAGGGAAAAACTTAAAAAATCTTCTTCTCTGAAACTGCAAGAGCCAGAGGTTTAATATTTTGCATGTGCTATAAGCTTATGGTCCTCTACGAAGTTTGTTCAAATGGTGACCCAGGGGTCACATTTGGCCCCGCCCCGGGGGTTACAGTTTAACATAGGCTTGTATAGGGAAAAACTGTAAAAAATATTTTTCTCTGGAACCACATGGCACGGAGCTCTCATGTATTACATGTAGCATCAGCTTATGGTCCTCTACTTAGTTTGTTCAAATGGTGACCCTGGGGTCAAATTTGTCCCCGCCCCGGGGGTCACAGTTTTACATAAACTTATATAGGAAAGAAAATTAAAAAATCTTCTCGGAAACTACACGAGCCAGAGGTTTGATATTTTGCATTTACTATAAGCTAAAGGTCCTTTACCAAGTTTGTTCAAATGGTGACCCTCGGGTCACATTTGGCCTGCCCCAAGGGTCACATGTTTTACATAGACATGTATAGGGAAAAACTAAAAAATCTTCTTCTCTGAAACTGCAAGAGCCAGAGGTTTAATATTTTGCATTTGCTATAAGCTCATGGTCCTCTACCAATTTTGTTCAAAGAGTGACCTTGGGGTCACATTTTTGGCCCGCCCTGGGGTCAAAGTTTTACATAGGCTTGTATAGGGAACTCTGGAACTGCAAGAGCCAGCGGTTTAATATTTTGCATTTACTATAAGATTATGGTCCTCTACCAAGTTTGTTCAAATGGTGACCCTGGGGTAAAATTTGACCCCACTCCGTGGGTCACAGTTTTACATAGACTTATATAGGAAACACATTAAAGTCTTCTCTCTGGAACTACAAGAGCCAGAGGTTTAATATTTTGCATTTAATATACTCTTATGGTCCTTTACCAAGTTTGTTTGAATGGTGACCCTGGGTTCCCATTTGGCCCCGCCCCAGGGGTCACGTTTTACATAGACTTGTATAGGGAAAAACTTAAAAAATCTTCTTCTCTGAAACCACAAAGTACACAGCTCTCATATATTACATGTAGCCCTGGGCTCACATTTGGCTCTGCCCAAGGTGTTACTCTCTAGCACCTTCATTTTGTATTTGATCTTTAACGAACATTGTCAGGGTCTTAAACTGTCTATATCAATGTTGTTATACACAACAGAGCCCACATTTCTTGAACAATCTTAACCCTCTTGTATTGGTTCAGATTTACTCAGGTGAGCGATATAGGGCCATCATGGCCCTCTTGTTAAATATATTATTGTTGGAATATAATATATAGTTAGTAATTTGTAAACACAATTTGCTTTGAACTAATCTAATAATATAAATGATTGAACAAATGCAAGTTATGTAGAAAACTAAAGGGACGCCTGCATTTTTAAAAAATCAAGGTTGCCATGTGTCCCTTTAATTTGTAACACAGGCAGATTTTGTTAACTGAAACAATTCATCATGATCGAAGTCTGAAATGTGTTATTAACAAAGAACTTACAATAATAAATCATCGACATGATAAAAATTCCATTTTTTATTTTGTTTTTTAAAGGGACACACGGCAATCTTTATTTTTTTTAAACTCACTACGTCACGCTAGTTTTTCTGCATAACTTGCATTTGTTCAATCATTAATATTAATTATAAGAACAGTATTAAGCAATTTGTTTTTGCATATTATTAATTTTTGTTATTGCACAAATAATATATTAAAACTTATAGTATAATAAGACGAAATGGTGAATACTTAAAATTTGATTTATTCAAAAGTGACCAGGGTAAAAGTAAAAAATGATACTGTATACACCCATTTCAAACACCAAGATTTTAAAGAGAGAAAAACTGTTTAGTATCTGACGTCAAGGCAGATTTATTCCATTACAATTTTTTTAAACATTTGACCGTCATGTCTTGTGATTAAACTATCTTTAAAGGGACACTCAGCAATCTAAACTTTTTAAAACTATATTTTTTTGCATATTTGCAAATTATTTTTAGTTATTATTTGAATAGAACAAAGCAAATTGCATGACTAATTGTTGATTACATTGCACCAATAATATATTTACACCTTTGTAATTAATATTGAAGAAACTGCAAAGACTTCAAGATTGCCGTGTGTCCCTTTAAAGAGAGAAAACAAACTGTTTACTATATGACGTTTATGACGCGATGTTTTGGCACTAAAGTTTATCTGACGTCATGGCGGATTGATTCCATTTTGATTTTTTAGACATTTGACTGTCATGTCTTGTGGTAAAAACTATCTTAAAGGGACATGCAGCAATCTAAACTTTTTAAAACTCGAGTTTTTTGCATATTTGCAAATTATTTTTAATAATTATTTGAATAGAACAAAGCAAATTGCATGACTAATTGTTGATTACATTGCACCAATAATATATTTACACCTTTGTAATTATATTGAAGAAACTGCAAAGACCTCAATATTGCCGTGTGTCCCTTTAAAGAGAGAAAACAAACTGTTTAGTATCTGACGTTTATAACGCGATGTTTTGGCACTAAAGTTTATCTGACGTCGTGGCGGATTGATTCCATTTTGATTTTTTAGACATTTGACTCAGGTCTTGTGGTAAAAACTATCTTAAAGGGACACGCAGCAATCTAAACTTTTTAAAATTCGAGTTTTTTTGCATATTTGCAAATTATTTTTTGAATAGAACAAAGCAAATTGCATGACTAATTGTTGATTACATTGCACCAATAATATATTTACACCTTTGTAATTATATTGAAGAAACTGCAAAGACTTCAAAATTGCCGTGTGTCCCTTTAAAGAGAGAAAACAAACTGTTTAGTATCTGACGTTTATAACGCGATGTTTTGGCACTAAAGTTTATCTGACGTCGTGGCGGATTGATTCCATTTTGATTTTTTAGACATTTGACTCAGGTCTTGTGGTAAAAACTATCTTAAAGGGACACGCAGCAATCTAAACTTTTTAAAATTCGAGTTTTTTTGCATATTTGCAAATTATTTTTTGAATAGTACAAAGCAAATTGCATGACTAATTGTTGATTACATTGCACCAATAATATATTTACACCTTTGTAATTATATCGAAGAAAATGCAAACTAATTTAATTACCTTTTGCTTAATTATATACAAGCAGATTTAAAGACAAAATACGGTGCTTAGTTTGATGCTCCATAAACACCTCAAGATTGCCGTGTGCCACTTTAAACTTGTTTCATTCCATATTAGATTCATGCAACTTTTAAACTATTTTGAAATTTTAACTCGTCAAAAAGCTTGTTAATAATTCATAACTCGTTTCATAAATTGTATATGGAATGAAAACTCTTTAAGTCCTGGTATATTATAAACCAAGGAGATTAAAGATTAGCAAAAAGATGAGGAGTTTGATGGCAATAATGCTTCTTAAAGTAAGCCAATATAAATAGATGTTGTATTTATTAGCTGTGTTTTTAGCTCTTCTATTTTTGAAAAACACAATTGATGAGGTATTGTCACCACTTGATCGTTGTCTGCGTCTTTCATAGAGCCAGGTTCTATAACTCGTGCTTATATTTAAAAAAAAGTATGGCCCCTTTGTACTTTAATAGAAACGATTGATTAAAGTTTTGTATAAGCCTGTATCTTATAAACTATTACAAATAATATACATGTGGCAGCCAGGTTCTATAACTCGTGCTATTATTTTTACATACTTGTGGTTTAATTTTGTCAAAGTGTGTGACAGTCAATCGTCTGCACCAGCAGGCGATGCTTCTTGTTAATTGTTTAAATAGGCTTGACTATCCGACGTGGTTTATGTCCATTTTGATTATTTTTTGAGACATTTGACCATCATGTCATGTAATAATTAGGATGCTAAAGGGACACATGGTAATCTTGCTTTTTAAAACTCGGTGTCGTGTTATTTTTTCTACATAAATAACTTCCTATATTATTTAAATATATCAAAGTTGATTGCTTTTGCATATTACTAATTGTTTGTAACATTTATACCTATACAGAAAAGTAATGGAACTAATTTCTTACTTTTTATTTATACAAGCAAAATAATAGTCGATCCATACAATTTCAGTTGCTAATTTTCATGCTTTAAACCTTCAAGAATGCTGTGTGTCCCTTTAAACTCCATTCCAAATAAGATTTATGTAGCTCGTGTGAATCATTCTGAAATTTTAACACCAAAAGTCTCTTTAAAATTAAATGTATTTAAACCTATACAGAAAAAATTAATAGAACTAATTTATTACTTTTTATTTAGTTATATACAAGCAAGGTTTAGTCAAAATATTAGTCATTTAATAATTCTAGTTGCTAATTTTAATGCTCTAATACTTGAAGATTGCTGCTTTTAAACGGAGGGGTAGGCAGCGGGGTAGAATTCATGTTCATTTTATCATTTTTTATTCATGCTCATTAAAGGTCTTCATCATGACCCCTGCATTGTTTCAGGTGCCATCTCGCTCATCACTAGAGCAGTGGCAGAAAAACTATAACGTGGCTCCAGCGTAAATGGAGTGTATACAATAGAATTTGCAGCAACTCTGCAGTTCAGGGTGAGAAGGCTCATTCTCCATATTTTATCTCGATGTACATGGAAGATGAGCTTGGCATGTTCATTCCTGTTAGGCGCCATATAACCTTTCATGTGTTGGTGTGCCTTAAAACCAAATTCAATTTGTCTTCATTCCAAATAAGATGTATGTAGTTTGTGAGTTTTGTTGAAATTTTAATGCCAAAAGTCTCTTTAAAATTAAAAGAATGTGATACTCCTTTCATAAATTGTATATGGAATGGAAACTCGTTCAAGATCCTATATATATATATGTCGACTAAAGTTGTAGTATTTATTAAGGAGATTAAAGATTTGCAACAGGATGGGGAGTTTAATGGCAAAAAATCTCCTTAAAGACACACATGGCAATCTTGATTTGTGAAAAACTCCCGGCGTCCACAAGTTTTTCTACAGAACTGGCAATCGTTCAATCACTAATATTAATTATAAGAATAGTATAACGGAAATTGTTGTTGCATATTATTAACGTTGATTATATTGCAGCAATAATGTAGTTAAACCTATGTAAGACAAACAAATTAAAAGTCAAAATTTGATTGAATCATATACCAGCAGGTTTAACGTGATACTGGATAAATAGAGAGGCTGATTTCAATGCTTGATAAACACTTCAAGATTGCCGTGTGTCCCTTTAAATGTATGTGTCGATATAATCAGATACACTGCTTGTATTAGCTGTTATTATTGTTTATATTTTGTTGTGTCCGGTTTAATTATTGCTGTGGAAAACCCTGCAAGTTTTTGTGGTCAAAAGTATTAAAGGGACACCCAGCAGTCTTATTTGTGTTAAAACTTGTGGCATCCGTTAGTTTTTTCAGCGTAACTTGCACATTTGCTGTCATTAATAATAATCATTTAAATAGTTCAAAGCAACGGTTTTACCAGATTACTAATAGTTGGTTACTTTGCACCAATAACATATTTAAAATAACGCGGAAAAAATAAAACATCCAAATTCTATTATCTGATATTTAAATTTAAGCAGGCAGTTTTAAAGTCAAAATGAGACCAGATAAATGCATTGTGTTGCTTATTTTAATGCGTAAGCTTGAAAAAATACTTGCCATGACTGTGTCCCTTTAATTCATATGGGGATTCCAGATTGCCGAATGTCCCTTTATGAGATTTAAGATGACTGTGTTCCTTTAATTCACATCGGGATTCAAGATTGCCATCTGTCCCTTTAATTAATTTAAGGATTCAAGATTGCCATGTGTCCCTTTAATTCATATAGGGATTCAAGATTGCCAAATCCCTTTAAATTAATTTGGGGATTCAAGATTGCCATATCCCTTTAATTAATTTGGGAATTCAAGATTGCCGCATGTCCCTTCAATTGATTTGGGGATTTAAGATTGCTGTGTATCCCTTAAATGGATTCAACATTGCTGTGTGTCATTTTAATTTATATGGGGATTACTGATTGCTGTGGATCCCTTTAATTCCCTTGGCAATTCAAGGTTGCTGTGTGTGGGGATTCAAAATTGTTGTTTCCCTTTAATCATTAAAACACCATACAAATAAACAAAACAAACACATCTTATGTGGATTCAAGGTTGCCATGTGCACCTTTAATTCATATGGGGATTCAAGATTGCCGTGTGTCCCTTTAATTCATTTGGGGATTCAAGATTGCCATGTGTCCCTTTAATTCATTTGGGGATTCAAGATTGCCATGTGTGCCTTTAATTCATATGGTGATTCAAGATTGCCATGTGTGCCTTTAATTCATTTGTGGATTCAAGGTTGCTGTGTGCACCTTTAATTCATATGATGATTCAAGATTGCCGTGTGTCCCTTTAATTCATTTGGGGATTCAAGATTGCCGTGTGTCCCTTTTATTCATTTGGGGATTCAAGATTGCCATGTGTGCCTTTAATTGATTTGGGGATTCAAAATTGCCGCGTGTCCCTTCAATTGATTTGGGGATTTAAGATTGCTGTGTATCCCTTTAATTTCGTATCGGGATTCAAAATTGCTGTGTCCCTTTAATTTATATGGGGATTACTGATTGCCGTGTATCCCTTTAATTCCCTTGGCAATTCAAGGTTGCTGTGTGTGGGGATTCAAAATTGTTGTTTCTCTTTAATCATTAAAACACCATACAAATAAACAAAACAAACACATCTTATGTGGATTCAAGGTTGCCATGTGCACCTTTAATTCATATGGGGATACAAGGTTCCTGTGTGTCCCTTTAATTCATATGGGAATTCTTGATTGCCGAATGTCCCTTTAATTTATGAGATTTAAGATAACTGTGTCCCTTTAATTCACATGGGGATTCAACATTGCCATCTGTCCCTTTAATTCATTTAAGGATTCAAGATTGCCATGTGTCTCTTTAATTCATATGGGGTGGCTGGGGGGGGGGGGGGGTGGGGATTCAAGTTTGGCCTATGTCCCTTTAATTTATATGGGGATTCAAGATAACTGCGTTAATTCATTTGGGAATGTAAGATTGCCTTGTGCCCCTTTAATTCAAGAGCGCCGTGTGTCCCTTTAATGCATATGGGTATTCAAAATTGTGGTCGGTCCCTTTATTGTCGAGCCTGTTTACGGATCTCGACTTAGCGAACACAATGTCATCCGGGTGTATGTGCGTCCGGTCTTGTCCGATTTTTATTTCTTAATATTTTCTTCGTTACTTCAGGGCTTTTAATTATCAGCCCAGGTAACTTGCAGGATTTTCACCAAACTCCACCAAAATCTGCATTATATGGAACCAATATCATGTGCAAAATGTTGGGTCAATGACCTACTTTCAACGAAATATAGGTCACGTCCGGTCTCCGCTACGACGTGCGTATCTTGCTTCTTTCTCGCAAAATGTTCAAACTTCACCAGAATGTTCCTTATATGCATCTATAGTGCAAAATGTCGGATCGCTATGACCTACTTTTGATGAAATATAGGTCACATCCAGTCTCCGCTACGACATGCATCCCCCACTGTTAATGACATTAGTATCTCTTGGGATTGACATTGGTGTGGGTCAAATAAAAAATCTGGTCTTTTGTAATTGGGCTCGACATGCAGGTCATGATGGCCTTTTAGTTTTCATGAAAATTAAATGACAAATAGCTAGTGCTACGTACTCACCACCAAGGGCAGAAGAGATATAGCGTTTATTATCATTCGATTGATATTTTTTATGACTTGTTACGTAATACAAACAATTTACTGCATGTATATTCATTTGTTTTCAGCGTTAAATTGTTACATTAATTTGTGATCTGTCATTGCTACTGTAATAGATACAGTAGGAGTCTTTCCTTTACAGAGGTTGGACGGTCAGACAGTCTACTTGCTTGAGCAAGCAACACGCAATTGCTCGACTGAGACTAAGGAATGGACAGTTTGCTTGCTTGACTGAACAATGCATGAATTTGAGGTGAAGCCTAGGATGTGTGTGTTAAGCAAGCAAATTGTTCACCTCATATATGCTGTCCAGTCATGCAAAGCAAACTGTCCGTCTAACGACTGTAAGAGAACACTTTTGTAGTGAGGCAAGTACATGTATTACGACAGTGTGGGTTATTGTAAATATCCACAGTAATGCCAGGCCCCCTTCACAAAAGTACTATCAAGATCATCACACAATCCATGTTGTATGTTATAAATACCACAGTTTTTGCAGTCAAACGTGTCCGTCCTGCAAGCTTCAGACGGACACTTCGGGCACTTAATGATTAGTATTGCTGGGGTCTGTTGTACAAATGTTTATATATTAAAATGTATTCTCGTAGACCAAATGGTATTTTGTAAACTTGTATATTGTAATTTAGTAGCTACAGTCAAACCTGTATTAAGAGACCATAAAAGGGATGAGCAACATTGGTCTCCAAACACAGGTGGTCATTGAATACAGTTTCATTTTAGTTCAGAATTAAGCAATAGGGGATTGAAAACATTGGTCCTTTAAATGAGGCCTCTTTAGCAGGTTTGGCTGTATGTCAGTTGTTTAACTACCAGTAAAATAGAAAGTACTGATATTTTGTAATGAAATTGAAAATTACAGGACAGTTAACCCGATGTTGTATATTGTATTTGTGCACACTATATCAGTTGCTTATATATATCAGTGGTTCGGTTTAATCTAATAATATATTGTAATCTTGTGTCTGGGCTGTTTTTGCGAAAAATATTTAGGGGTTAGTTGCTTAGTACTGGTTCTGGCTCTAGCGTAAATAGGAGTTTCTACGATAGAATTTGCAGCAACTCTGCAGTTCAGGGTGAGAAGGTTCTAGGCCCATTTTCCATATTTTATCTCGATGTACATGGAGGATGAGCCTGGCATGTTCATGCCTGTTAGGCGCCATATAACCTTTCATGTGTTGCGCCTTAAAACCCAATTCAATTCAATTCTACCCAGGTAGACATTGAGAGAGATTAAAACAAGTTCAGAGAGGTTTTGTTACAATCCATGTATAATATATAGGTTTACTAAACTACATGTAATATCGATGAAAGCTTGAGAGTTAACCAAACACCATTATCAGTTAATGATGCCGAGTTGTGGCCCTTAACTTGATGAAAAATGCTATATATTTTATCTTGTCAGTCCTCTCTCACCTTATTTTGCATTCAATCTTTACCAAACTTGTCCAAGCACTCATCGATATTAAAAATGGCCAAGTTCAAAAAACACAAATATCGGATAATAAACTTAGTCATGGCCCTTGATTTAATGAAAACTTGTTTTGGTCAACACTCGAGCAACTTCACTTTGCATCTGATCCTTTCCAAACTTGGCTAGAGTCTTGATTTCAGTGAAAAGCTGGATTGATTTTGAAAAACACTTATCAAGCATTAAAATTGACGCCTCGATTTATTGATCCAGTATCATTTCGACTTTAAACCTACTTGCCTGTATTTAAATAATAATGAAATTGGAGTTTTCACGTTTACTTCGTTATTCTATTATAGTCTTTACTATATTGCAGTATAATCAACAATGAAGCATATTAAAAAAAAAAATCAACAAAATATTCCAATAATTACGATTTGCACAATTTGTAAATTAAGTAGACAAACAAGCATGTTTGAACTTATCAGATTGCCATGTCTCCCTATAATTGTTATTATATAAATATTGCTGTGTAGAATTTATTTAAATTTTGTTAACAGTTAACTAATTAAGAAAACATTAAACAATATAATAATGACCAAGTGTTTGTTCCATTCTTTACGAAAGATTATTTAGCTCTACTGATCAAAGATCATCAGAGTTTCTGCCGTGGTGCGACGTTCGTCATCCGTCCGTCTGTAATTAGCTTTTATGTGGGAACTTACTCATCTGAAACTGCTAGATGAATTTTCATGAAACTTCACAGTAATGTTGCACTTGAGGTGTTACAAGTTGGTCCTTTATAAAATTCAGGTCGACTGGCAGTCCAAGATGGCCACCTGTCTAAAAATATTTCAAATGATAGTTTTGTGGTGATTATCCCTTCAAAGTGTCATTACCGAGAGAATACACGTTTGACTTCAGTTCCAGATTGAACATTTCCACTAACATTAACTTTAATGCTTATGTCTGTATGCACCAGAACACATTATCTGAACAATTTAACCATTGTAAGTCTGAATAAGAGGCCCAAGTGGGCCTGTAGACGCTCTACTGGTATGAAGCGATTCAAAAACGTCAACATGATAGAGGCCAACCCAAGAAACCCTGTTTCCTACATATAACTCTACGTAAACTTTGGGTTATCGTGACGGCCATTTTGAATATTTGACGACAACAAAAAACACATTCTTGATAGAGGCCAACAACAGGAACATGTATACGATATTTAACTAGAATTGAATAAGTGGTAATATGTCGTTTGATAAATGTCTTTACATTTGACCTAAGTTTAGCCATGGTGGCTGGCCATCATGGATAACTGGAGGCCCCAAAAAGCGATTTCAGAGATGTCATTTTTAACGTTTTCCTATATAACTATGTAAATTTTGGGTCGCTGTGGCGGCCATTTTGATTATTCGACGATAAAGAAAGAACACAAACTTTATAGAGGCTAACCCAAGGAACATGTTTATATGTCACAAGAATGGAATAAGTGGTTTCGGAGATGTTGTTTGAAATATCCTTATATTTGACCTAATTTTAGCCAAGTTTGTGTTTTTCGTTACCGTCGAATAATCAAAATGGCCGTCACAGCGACCCAAAATTTACAGAGTTATATAGGAAAACATTAAAATGACATCTTCTCTAAACCGCTTGAAGGAGTTTAATATAACTTAAATCACCTAACCCTTTGCTAGGATCAACTAGATTTCATGGGCAACATTTCTGTAAAGTTTCATGAAAATCCATTCAGGAGTTTCAGAGGAGTAGTCGCTACAAATAAAAGTTTACGGACAGACGGACGGACAGACGGACGGACGACGGACGCCGCACCACGGCATAAGCTCTGCTGATCTCTGATCAGTAGAGCTAAAAATGACATTTTCTCTGAAACTGCTTGAAGGATTTTGATGAAAACTTAAATCACAATGATCTTTGGGATTGTCCCACTCAGATTTGTGTTTTTTGCGGCTGCCAGTCATCCAAGATGGCCGCCATGGCTAAAACTAGGTAAAATTTAAGGAAATTTCAAACGACATCTCCAAAACCACTTATTCCATTATTGTGAAATATAAACATTATATATAGAGTTGTTAGGAAAAGGTTAAAAATGACATTTTCTCTGAAACTGCTTGAAGGATTTTGATGAAAACTTAAATCACAATGATATTTGGGATAGTCCCTCTCAGATTTGTTTTTCGAGTCGCCAGTCATCCAAGATGGCCGCCATGTCTAAAACTGGGTAAAATTTAAGGAAATTTCAAACTACATCTGTGAAAACTACTCATTCCATTCTTGTGAAATATCATAAACATGTTCCTTGGGTTAGCCTCTATCAGGTTTGTGTTTTTTTCGTTATCGTCGAATAATCAAAATGGCCGCCACGGCGATCCAAAGTTTACATAGTTATATAGGAAAAGGCTAAAAACAACATCTTTTCTGAAACCGCTTGAAGGATTTTGATGAAACTTCATAAAAATGATCTTTAGGATAGTCCCCCTCAGAATTGTGTTTTTCGGGGCTGCCATCTTGGATGACTGGCGGCCATGAAAAACACATATCTGAGAGTGGCCCTCCCAAGTAACATTGTGATGCAGTTTCATCAAAATCCTTCAAGCAGTTTCAGAGATGTTGATTTTATAAACTTGCTAACAGACAGACGGACGAAACGTGATCCCATAAGCTTGCCTGGCCTTTGGCCGTTAGAGCTAAAAACTGGACGACTCGGCTAGTTTTGTTGTATAAAGTATTAATACTAATTCATGTGTTAAGGCTCTTAAAGGGACACACGGCAAGCTTGATGTTTGTAAAACGCGTGGCGTCTCATTAGTTTTTCTACATAAATTGCTTATTCATTAATATTAATTATAAGAATAGTAACAAGTCAAACCTACAGTAGAATAATGAAGAAAAGTTGAAAACTCAAAATTGTATTTGAAGATACCGGTATGTCAGCAGGTTTAAAGTCAAAATGATACTGGATTAATAAATTGAGGTGCTAATTAATGCATGATAACATCAAGATTGCCTTTTGTCCCTTTAACAAAGTCTAGTTTTGTGATAGAAGTACTTTATTTGAATTGTATGTACAACTGTTAGAAATAAAATCCCCATTTAAATCAATATTTATGGCTTAGATTTAAAACAAGCTTTCCAGACTGAACATTTTCACTAACATTAACTTTAATGCTTGTGCACATTTCACATATTGAAGATTTTATTGGTATTTGGATTGACGCCAATCACTCTTCTAGATTGGCATTAGTCCCTTTAAGGGGAAATCAAGTCGGTCTGAAATTTAAGAGCTAATAACAGTTTCTTAAAACACAATTTTGTGGCGTCTTCTACTCTGGAATTTAAGTTGGGTTTTCATAAAATGTTACAGGAACAAAACACTTGAGATGAGCTAAATATAAACAGATGTCCCCGTTTGTGTACAGGAACAATGTGCTCAAGCCTTCTTAGCTGTACTGATCAAATATGAGAGCTTATACAGTCGTGCGTCACCTGTCTGTCCGTCCTTCCATAAACACTCTTTTGAAACTACTTGATGAAAATTGGTATAATGATATAACCGGAATTTAACATACCATACCATATTTATTAGATGCTTTTACTTGTATTTCAATTATATATTTGTTACAAATAGAACAAACAAGAGACCCAAGAGGGCCTGTATCACTCTACTTGCTGTACAAATATTTTTTAGAAGTTTCGCAAAGATCAGATGAAAAATGAAGTAGCTACAAATT